>PIJE02000010.1:838655-908655 GCA_002895965.2 Coryphaenoides rupestris | reverse complement strand
GGCACTTCAGCAACCTGGTGAGTACTGCCGTTAGCATCAAGCTAGGTTGTTTATATTCTTGTTGCCTAGCACCTCCGTTCCAATGCATCACAAATGTATCGCTCTGTAATCGCCTAATCTGACAGTGACTTTCGTAATCGACAAAAAAAGCACTCCAAACACATCCAGCCTCTTGTGTCTGCAACTGAGGCCTCTCCCGGTTCATGGTTTGACTGTGTAATGTATGTATGTGTCGTATGCATGTATGTGCAAGCACACACATACGCACACAAACACACATACCACACACACACACACACACACACACATGCACGCACACAGGCACCTCATTTTCAGCTGAAAAAGCTTGTAGTTCTTGGGAACTACGAGCTTCCTCTCCCAGTGACTGACAGCTCATCGCCCCGCCCTCAGGTGAGGCACTTCCAGTTCCCATCTCTTGACCTACCTGGTTCTCCCGCCTGCAGGCCAGAGGCTGCTTCTCTAAAGGGATTAGTTACAATCATTAGTTTTCTCTGTAAACAGGACAACCAACAGCAAGTGCCAAGAGAACAACAGTTTGAATTACAAGCAAAGACAAAGGTATGTTTGTGCTGCTGTGGGAGACTTTTTGTGTCACTATGAGTCATGTGTTGCACATGCACACACTGTGTGTGAGTGTGTGTGTCTGTGTGTGTGTGTATGTGTGTGTGTGTACTGTGTGATGTGTGTGTGTGTGTGTGTGTGTGTGTGTGTGTGTATGTGTGTACTGTGTGACGTGTGTGTGTGTGTATGTGTGTACTGTGTGACGTGTGTGTGTGTGCATTAGGGTTGGTAATCAGCAGTGACCTCAAGACAAGTGACCTTGCAACAATTTTTGATTGCCGATACAATATGTATTATAATACTGTAAATATTGTTGTTATGTAACAATTTTGATCAAATATTATGATTTTTTTAATTAACGGATGTGCTTAGCATTGGGATTTAGGTACTTAGTGTGAGGTATGTGCAATTGGACATACACACCACTAGTTAGCGCTGTGCCTCCGTTGTTACTTTGATTTGGCAATGTACCTTTGACCTGTGTTTTCCTCAAGTAAACAAGAGTACTCAAGTAACACGTGTCCGTAAATCTTTCTATAGTTATCTATGGGTAACCCACGATACAACACTTAGGTCTGTCGATTTCCGCCTTTGTTTTTTTAAATGAACGAGGTCGAACACAACATAGTTGATGAGAATTGAATATAGGCAAATACATTATAGCGACCTCTGCATGATTGCCATTTGCTTATTACATTGACGTTTCGGGCTTCATTTTTCTTCCCAAATTTTTTTTTTTATTGTGGAAGCAAAGAATTCTGATACTGACACTCACATGAATCGTTTTTTCCCCCCCATCCCTAATGTGTGTGTGTGTGTGTGTGTGTGTGATGTGTGTGTGTGTGTGTGTGTGTGTGTGTGAGTGTGTGTGTGTGTGTGTATACAGAGACATGTATACAGTGCTGAGGACAGTGCCTGAGGACAGCTTCCTTTCCCAGGTAAAGGAAGCTTCACAGCTTCAGGGGTCGTTTTATACGGAGAAGACACCATAGGAGAAACCATTTATACACCTTAATTAATTAATCATATGATCATTAACTCATGGAGAAGAGTCTGAGGTAGACTTTTCCTTTTGGCCCATTTGACTGCTCCTCTGTGTCCGTATGGATCATGTCTATGTAGTAACAGTGTGAATACAGATCTTTTAGAGAGTTTGTACTGTGTTTGTGTGTGTGTGTGTGTGTGTGTGTGTGTGTGTGTGTGTGTGTGTGTGTGTGTGTGTGTGTGTGTGTGTGCGTGTGTGTGTGTGTGTGTGATACATACAGGGTTTAAGTCTAAGAGTCCAAGAAACATATTGCCTCATTACATGATCCTGTATTCCAATAGAGAAAGCTGAGGAAAAACTACACACACACAGACACACCCACACACAGACAGACCCCACACACACACACACACACACACACACACACACACACACACACACACACACACGTGTGGCCTGTCAAGACAGAAGCAGGTGCTACTACATTTGAAGATTGCCTTTAGGCTTCATTCTAATGAAACATAAAATCTATGTAATTTGTACTGTATTTGTAGAATAAACTGTATCATATGCATATTTTATAAAAACAAACCATAAAGAGCAGAAAATAAATGTGAGGAAATTAAAATGTCAGCGCCTACAAAATAAATTGTGGTGATCAATTGGGGAAGTTACATATTTAACATATTTCAAATGTTATTTTAAATCATAAATGTATTTATTCTGAGGTAATGTACTGCTGTTTGTCTGTATTATGAGTGTATATTCACAATGTCATATTGATTGCTGATGATTCTGGTCCTATATCGAGAAATAAACAAACAAACAAGTACTTATTAGCCATACTAGCTGTATTAGCATCATTAGTTAGCATTGTATTGTCCTGTTGTCGAGTTATGCTGTCGTAGAAATAAATGATGCCATAACAATGTTGCCCCCCCCCCACACACACACACACAATTACACACACACACGAAAAAACAAAGACAGAGATAGAATGAGAGAGAGAGAGGAAAAGAGAGAGACACACACACACACACATACACACACACACACACGAAAAAAAAAAAAAGATAGAATGAGAGAGAGAGAGAGAAAGAAAGAGAGAGACACACACACACACACACACACACACACACACACACACGAAAAAAAAAAAACACAGATAGAATGAGAGAGAGAGAGAGAAAGAAAGAGAGAGACACACACACCACACACACACACACAGAGGAGAAGCCTAGCTCTCTCCCGGCTGAAGCTACAGATCAGGGGACAGAGGGAGATATCATGAATAGATAGATTTTTTATACTCTCTCTCTCTCTCTCTAACATCTGTCTGTCCGTTCCAGAGAGCGGCTGGGTGTGCCAGTTGGAACCGACCGCTGAAATTTATGAGAACTGGTGGTCTGAAGTGGCCCCACATCATGGTGGGCCCTCTATCAAACATTAATAATGGCCCTTCCTGTCCCTGTGTGTGTGTGTGTGTGTGTGTGTGTGTGTGTGTAAGTGTGTTTCGGCAGAATTCTGGCAGCCTTCACGCTCGGCTCTCTCCCTAAGCGGTTCGCCGCGACAGCACTGGAGTATGCGCACACACCATCCATGCACACACATATTACGCACGCACACGCACACTGTACGTGCACACACATACATACACAAACCTGTACACACAAACATTCATGCACATGCATACAAGCGCACACACACACACACACACACACACACACATAGTCTGAGATATAATCAAACATTCTTTGCACACACCAGAAAATTCAATCACACGCACAAAGTTTGAGACACAATCACTCATAGACCAGAAAATGCACACCACAAACACACACACACACATGGACAAAGATGGGCAGGGTAATGCACATCACGTCCACTTGGACACACAGATGAGATAGTGTGATGACTATAACTGCTTCTCCTCCAGCTCACTCCTCACTCCTCCATCCTGCTGGCGAATTCCCTCCAGAAATACCAGCGCCGCCGCTACCAAATCTATGGCCTCCACTTCCCCACACATGGCCACTAAAGCCCAGCGGTTTTGATTCACGTCTCAGCCGGGCTCGTTTTCATGTCTGAGGCGGGTCACTTGATACTCGCCTGGAATTGTTTTCCCAAGATGCACTGCAGCCCAAAGTTGTGTGGACCGGAGAGGTAATGTAGAAAACAAGACGACCCAGGGATCATGCTAGTGTTCAATCAAAGATTACTTTATTTGTTTATCTTTATTTCTTTGTCGTTTTTTATAGTATTTATTTCTTTGTTTAGCATCATTAAATGTCCTAGTTACTTTTCACATTGCGTTCAGATTAAACATACACATATAAACTACATATAACAATATAACCATCATATTAAAATATAAACACCATATAAACTTCACATAACAGCATATTGCAATATAAGCAGCATATAACAATATAACCACCATATAATCTACATAAAACAACCATATAACAATATAACCACCATATAACAATATAACCACCATATAACAATATATATAACTTATATATAACCTCCACCCTCTAACCTACATACCCACACCAGCAGTATCTGATGGAGACACTTCCAAAAACATATAACCTCTAACATTTCATCAGCTCATCTTTCTGAATGAAGATATACAGAAGGTTTGGTGTGTTTTCTATGGAATAAGATAAGATAAGATAAGATAAGATAAGATAGAACTTTATTAATCCCGAAGGAAATTCTTGTGCCAGAACAGCCAATACAGTACATAATAACAATAGAGAAATCAACAGAATAATAAAAAGAAAACTAACAGATTTACAAATGTACAGTCAGAATATAAAGATATATAGGTAAGATAATTTGGCATAATTGAAGTGAAATACAGCTGTGATATAATAATGAATATGAATCACCTGTCATGGTAAAGTGATGACGTAATAGAACAGTTAACATATCTCTGAACCTGTCGGACATCACTCATGACTCCACTTTCCTTTCTTTCTAACGTTCCCTCCATCCCCCACCCTGTTCTTATCCCCCCACCCCCCGCTTTCTTCTCCAATAGCTGATCCTCATCTGTCGCTGTACCGCGTGCTTTGGTGTGTGTGTGTGTGTGTGTGTGTCTTGCCGTGTTCTATGTGTTTTGTCGTGTTCCTTGTGGCGTGTTGCAGTGTTGATTTTACTTGAAACTAATCTTGTAACAGGACTCTCTCTGCAACTGTCCTCTCCTCACTACCTCCACCCCAACAATTCTCCCTCTTGTCAGTAGAGGAAGCGTCCTCCACTCTGACTTCTTCTCTCTCCTCCTCCTTCGACTCACTCTGTCCACTTATCTCCAGACCAGCACGAGCCTCTCCTCCACCTCCCTGGCTGTCCGAAACTCTGCGGGCTCATAGAACAGAGTTGCGGGCAGCTGAGAGAAAATTGAGAAAATCTGACTCTGCTGATGATCTCTCACTACCTCCACCTCCTCTCATGTTTCACCTCTACTGTGTCAGCAGCCAAATCTGCCTTCTATCTTACAAAGATCAACTCTTCCGCCTCCAACCCCAGGAAACTTTTTTCCATGTTCTCCTCCCTCCTCAACCCTCCCTCCCCTCCTCCTCCCTCCTCCCTCTCGGCTGATGACTTTGCCACCTACTTTACAAAGAAGGTGAAGGACATTACCTCCTCTTTCACCCCTGCTTCTTCCCTCACTCCCCCTTCACCCACCCCTACCAGCCTTACCTGCTTTAACCCCCTCTCCTCTGAAGAAGTCAACAGGCTTGTGACATCCAACCATGCCACCACCTGCCCCCTTGACCCAATCCCATCCTCTCTTCTCCAAGACATCTCGGGCGACATCCTTCCCTTCCTCACCACCCTAACTAACACCTCCATCACTTCAGGCCTGTTTCCGACTGCCTTCAAGACCGCCAGAATCAAGCCACTCCTTAAGAAACCCACCCTGGACACCACCGACGTCTGACACTACAGACCTGTGTCTCTCCTATCATTCCTCTCCAAAACCATAGAACGTGCTGTCTCCACCCAACTATCATCCTATCTCTCCGAGAACAACCTGCTCGACCCTCATCAGTCAGGCTTCAAAGCGGCGCACTCCACGGAGACGGCCCTGCTTGCAGTATCAGAGTCCCTTCGCGACGCCAGAAGCTCTTCCCTCTCATCCGTGCTCATCCTCCTTGACCTGTCCGCCGCTTTCGACACAGTGAACCACCAGATTCTCCTCTCCACCCTGGCAGAGCTTGGCATCACTGGAACTGCGTTATCCTGGTTCACTTCCTACCTGACAGATCGCACTTATCAGGTCACATGGAATGGCTCCCTGTCCAGACCCTGCACCCTTGACACCGGAGTACCCCAAGGCTCAGTACTGGGACCCCTTCTGTTTTCTTTATACATTAGATCTCTCGGCTCTGTAATCACATCCCACGGCTTCTCCTACCACTGCTATGCTGATGACACCCAACTGTTTCTTTCCTTCCCCCCCTCAGACACCCACATCGCAACACGCATCTCAAAATGCCTGGCCGACATCAGCAGATGGACGACCGCCAACCACCTGAAGCTCAACCTCGACAAGACTGAGCTTCTCTTCATACCGGGTAAAGACTGCCCTCAGATGGACCTACTTGTCACCATCGAGGACATCGAAGTCTCCCCTGCACCCACGGCAAGGAACCTTGGCGTGGTACTGGATGACCAGCTGTCCTGCAACGCCAACATTACCTCTGTGGCCCGATCTTGTAGAATTGCTCTCTACAACATCCGCAAGATCCGGCCCTTCCTCACACGTGAAGCAGCGCAGATCCTGGTCCAAGCGCTCGTTATCACTCGTCTCGACTACTGCAACTCTCTCCTGGCTGGACTCCCCGCCTCAACAATCAAGCCCTTACAACGCATCCAGAACGCAGCAGCACGCCTCGTGTTCAACCTACCTAAATTCTCCCATGTAACCCCCCTCTTCCGCAACCTCCACTGGCTCCCGGTAATCGCTCGCATTCGATTCAAGACACTGGTACTGACTTTCATGGCTGTCAACGGAACCGCCCCTACCTACCTCCAAAAATTAGTCCGACCCTACGCCCCAGCCCGAGCACTCCGCTCGGCAACTTCTGCCAAACGACTGGTACCGCCTTCACTAAAAACAGCCAAACATCGCTCTTCCAAGTCCCAACTCTTCACGGTTCTGGCTCCTCAGTGGTGGAATGAGCTCCCGGCTCATGTCAGGACAGCCGAGTCGCTCGCCAGCTTCCGCAAGAGACTCAAGACCCACCTGTTCAGAGTTCACCTGGACTCTACATAACCCCCCCCAGCACTAACCTGCGTGTTTATATGTCTTAACACTTATTAATGGCACTTAGCATTGTTGTTCGTTCTCAGATGTTGTATCATGCTTAGAATTGCACGCCTGCCCAGCTACTTATGCAGGCAACTTGGCAATTATGAAACTCGTTCTATTCGTCTCGTAAATATGAATGCTCGAAAACAGCTCTATTCTTATCTTCAGGTACCACAGTGATATATTGCTGCCTCTCCTTCAACAAATGTACTCTTTGTAAGTCGCTTTGGATAAAAGCGTCTGCCAAATGCCCTAAATGTAAATGTAAATGTAATGTGTTCCTTGTGGCGTGCTTTGTCCTTGGGTTGCCCATCCGGCCCCAAAGCTGCCCAACACCTGCTGCGACGCCATTACAGGAAGTTATTGATATTATATTAGCAATAACGTCTCACACTCCAGTGCGACTCCATGGCGGGTTGCCTTGGAAGTCGAGGGTGAGGACACACACTTGTTTACATACTAACACACTAAATTGTATGTGAGAATTGTATATAGTAGGTCCAAAGTCATATTTACATGTAGTATGTAAATACAGCGTACAAAAAGTACCCGGATGGGGTATTATTCCAAACTATGAAAACTACAGTCACCAGGACGACGACAGATCCTAGCCAAATCTAAACTTTTTTAATGTTAATAATAACCACTATAACCTAAGACCAGCAGCCTGAATGAACAGGCCACTCAAACAACAACCAAGTCAAAGTCGAAGTGTTTTATTGTCACATGGACATAACACTGGGCCATTTTGAACAGTGAAATTCACAGTGACATGGCAGGCGACAGTATGCAAAAAAAGTAGTCAAAAAAGATAAAATAGCAAGAAGAGAATTATTATATATATATTTATATATATATATATATATATACATGAAAATATACATATATAAACACATACATGTACTGTATATACACACACACATTATATATATTGAGCAGCATAGTATGCATAATACAATAATAGAATATACATAAAAACATCAAAATATAAAATGTTCAACATTGAATATTGAGTATTATAAATGTACAGTAAGGGCAGATGCACACGCGAAGGCAGCAGTAGCAGAAATATAACATAAGGCATGTAATAGCAAAAAAAAACGGTTGTCCTGCCAAGGCCATGGAGCCTGCAGGTGGGACAAGACCTACTGGACCATGGAGCCTGCAGGTGGGACAAGACCTACTGGACCATGGAGCCTGCAGGTGGGACAAGACCTACTGGACCATGGAGCCTGCAGGTGGGACAAGACCTACTGGACCATGGAGCCTGCAGGTGGGACAAGACCTACTGGACCATGGAGCCTGCAGGTGGGACAGGACCTACTGGACCATGGAGCCTGCAGTTGGGACCAAACCTACTGACCATGGGCCGGCAAGGTGGGACAGGACCTACGCCATGGGCCTGAGGTGGGGACAGACCTACTGGGACCATGGAGCCTGCAGGTGGGACAAGACCTACTGGACCATGGAGCCTGCAGGTGGGACAAGACCTACTGGGCCATGGAGCCTGCAGGTGGGACAAGACCAACTGGACCATGGAACCTACAGGTGGGACAAGACCTACTGGACCATGGAGCCTGCAGGTGGGACAGGACCTACTGGACCATGGAGACTTACAGGTGGGACAGTACCTACTGGACCATGGAGACCTACAGGTGGGACAGTACCTATTGGACCATGGAGACCTACAGGTGGGAAATGACCTACTGGAGACATACTCGACCATAAGCTACGTTTCCACCACAGGAACGTTACCCAGGAACTAGGTACCTTTGGAGGAATACCACAGGAATCAGGGTCTAAGTTATGTTCTGGGGCCTTTTGCCCCCCAAAAAACTTTAGGAACTTTGAGGGTGAAGGTGAAGCAAGAAGCGCTGAACATTTCTCTGTCATCTCACGGTTTGCAATAGCTTGCAAAGTCTGTTTGCTTACTTTTAATGTCGAAGACCTGCCTTGGTCCACAGTGACCACACGCTCCTCCCACAGTGGAAGGGTACAAAGAGCGGCACTTGAGTCGAAAGTCAAAGAGAGAAACACATTTGAAATATTTCCCCTCCATCTACCCAACACCATCATCATCATCGTCTCCTCTCAGACACCTCCTATCCTCTCACCAGAATCACCTCCCCTCCTCGCTCCACTGCCATTACCTTCTCTCGTCTCCCTTCTCCTATGGACCACCTCTTCCTCCTCTCCCTCTCAACTCTCCCAGAATGCCTTCTGCTCCCTGACCTCAATGCTGCCCTCCTCTCATACCTCCTCCCCTCACGTCCTCTTCCCATCCTCTCTCACTAAAGCCTGAACTAAATCAAACTCAAACTCCTCAATGGTCCTACAGGATGGCACAGTGAGGGGTGTGTATGTAGGGTTTAGGGTGTGGATGGGAATGACATTAAGGTGACCTCAGAGAGAGACACAGTGAGGGCAGCGAGGGAGAGGCTGGCTGACTAACAGCACAGAGAGGAGGAGCAGGGAAGAATTGTGGACACGAGAGTTGGAAGAGTAGGAAGATTGAAAGAACCAAGCTGTAAGTGTGATTAGCCAGAACAAGCCATTTCAAAATTGTCAAAGTGGCATCACAAGTGGGAGTGTCCACCTAGGTGTATGATGAGTTAACCAGTTGGTACAGTCCACTGGGTAGGCTGGTAGACCAATCTAGTCATCATACATCTAGGTAGACACACACATATTACGGTAGTGTCCATCCACATGTTGTCACTATGTCAGAATGACAATTTTAGTCACATGACATTTGAAACAGCTTGTGATGCCTAATGATTCGCACACATGGTGGTATAATATGTGACCCCTTTAAGACAGAGTTTGGAAAGAGGGTCAGTAAAAAGAGAAATAATTTGTAAGGAAGGTAATGTTTGTGAAGTACAAATGTAAGAGCCTGGTATAGTAAATGAAGAACAAAGAATGTAAGCAGTGGGAAGGTGAGCAGAACAACGTCTGCTTCTGTTTGTACTTTGCTTGAACATCTCATCCAGAGCCTACACAGCACTGAGGATCAAACCGGCGGTTCTCTGGTTGCCAGGTTACATGCTCCACATCCTGAGATACAGCTGCAGGATGGCAGCTTGCAGGTATCTGTGCTGTGCTCGCTCTCATCAATACAGTGTGGATTGGGAGCACACGTGGCACGCTGCTCCACATGAATGTTGAACACGACGATCGCTTTTCTCATCATTAATCATTAACGTGTGAATTCATATTTAAACAATGCGTGTGCAAGCCTTTTGAATGCATGGTTTGCGATATGCAATGCGTAACAAATTAATTTGACTTGAAACAAAAGTGCCCATGATGTGCATCACAAGCAACTCATGGTGCATATTACACAAGCCAGTAAACCAGACAATATCGCTTTTCTCTCCCCGGCCCTACCTCATCGTCTTTAAAGCCAGTCTAGAATTGAAACCACAGCTGGAATAGGAGGAATTTCTCTAAGGGGGGGGAGCATCCTCGTGATTCCATTGACCAGCAGCGAATTTCATCCAAATATCCTTGAGAAGCGTCTCTTGTCATTGCTCCTCAGTGAACTGCTTCGTATACGTTTCAATATTGCTTTGATCGTCAACAACTGGTTTGGGGGGGGGGTGCATCAGCACAGACTCCCCCAGTCATTGAACAATGCCATTCCCATCACCCGAAAATAAACTGTTTCTACGCTATTTCACAGGAACCCACAGAGATCGGTACGACACACAAGCAAATCTGGATTCAGCCACAAGACCCAAAACAGCTAATACTCTTTCCTCTGATGTTGCTTTTGTTGTGGTCTGGTAGAATGTCATTCCCATCGTCAGGGGGCCATGAATTCATTCTTGCGAGGGATTCTTGGGACCGTCTCAAATCAGCCAGCCAAACAGTCTGCTGTTGCTCCAGAATGTCTCATCTGAGACAACGGCCCTCCGGAGAACTGTGCTGTTTGCTATGACGCATCCCATTAAAGCAATGATCAAAGCCTTGATTGGCTGGTGGTGAGGTGATGTTCCATGGTGGTGGGCAGGTGGGAGGGCAGAAGCACCTCCTCACGTTCCAGGCAAGAAGACCATCCTTCAGGATGTTCTGTCTTCCTCTGGAACGGGATGAAGTCTAATCCATTGAGTTCACTAACCATTCGCAAGTGCATGATTCATACCTGATGTCTGAAATATTTCTCAACATGGCGTACACACAGGCACACACACACACATACCCCAACACATACACAAAACCTAATCCAACTTAACGTTTCCTAAATATTTAGGAAATCAAAACCCTCCATGATGGCTCTTAGCAGATGTTCTTTTATTCTTACAGAACACAATGTGCTTCACTGATTTGCATGAATAAATACTTTTTTTGTGTATATTCTTTTTGACATTTCTGTCTTCTAGCTCCTAATATTGAAAAATCTAACTCCCAAATATTTTTTGGCCCCCTGCTGTGGCTGGTGGCCAAAGTCATGAGTCTTATTATTATTATTATTATTATTATTATTGATCTATTATCGTCTTATTATTTGCACTGTGTACATTTAGTGACAAAAAAACCCACCAGACAATTGCCGACACGTTTGAGCGTATTCATCTTTTGTTTTAGTCACCGGGCGAGCTCAACTCTAGGGAACAATATGTTAGCTGTCTAAATTCAGCCCTAATCTGTGTTAAGGAAATTGCCCCCACGTGTGCTAATGCTACTGACACCGACGTTAGGCCTGAGTATTACTGGCTTGCTGGACAAACACTCCGGCGTGCTCAGCCATGTCAGCCCTGAGGTGCTTATAGGAGACTGGGGATGTCGCTTAGCACACCATCATCACCAGATGGTAGCAGCTGGGCTGGCGTTCACTTTAGCAGTTTGAAGAACTGCTGCTGATGGCCTTGATGTAACTCCCAGACAAACAAACAACTATCAGCAATTGAAACATCATTGTATGATTGGGTAGGATTTTTTCTTAGTGGAACTGTCTTGATCAGGTCAACGAATGTTTTAATATAACTTCCTCCCTCCCCTGCTCCTTGCTAGTTGGTGTTCGCAGCTATTAGCAGCTAGGCTAACGAGCAGTGCTTGGGTGCGCTGACACCTGATGGGTAATCTCGCAGATCAACTGTGCCAAGAACCGCATACTTACTGTATCTATCAGAGGTCTTGATTGACACGCAAGCACGACCAATTAGGGAACAGTATGGTGGGCACGACACCTCCCAAACCCGTGGTTAAACAAACCAGACTGAATAAACCCATGGATGTGAATATGAGAATAAACCTGATTCACCGGTGTCATGCCGGAGCTCTGTCTACATTTCTGCTGACAGCCAATGAGAATCATGTCTTGAGTTTCTTCAAGACGCTGCCGGGCGTACCTTACCTTGCCGTATGGATCAGGATGTCACATGTGACGTAGTGCAAATGAACGCAAAAGGCTGAGATGTGTTTTCTTTCTACCCATGGTCCCATGAGACGTACTTGGGATGAGAGTTTAACAAGGCGAGGAGCGAGAATGAGCAGCCATAGTAAGTCTTAGCAAGTAGAGAGGTTAAGTAAAGACAGTCAATAAAAACACTCATTCAAGAATCATAAAAATGTATGACAACATAGAAGGATGCAAAATATCTGACAAAGAAAAACATCACAGATTCCTTGTTTGACATATAAACAGTTCTAGTCAATAACAAAATGACAGATTTGTTGAAAAACGCTAAAAGATATTAGTTATTCCCTGCATCAGGATCCTGAGTGTGTGTGTGTTAGGGAGAGAGAGCGTGGGATTAGCTTTTTAGAATATGTGACTAAACAAGGTAAGGTATACATATGCAATAATGAATAGCCAATAGGCTATTCATAACTTGTGCACTTTCATATGCTGAACACAGAACATGTGTTATGTGTGTGTGTGTGTGTGTGTGTGTGTGTGTGGTGGTGGTGTGTGTGTGTGTGTGTTGTGTGTGTGGGTGCGCGTGCGTGCATATGCGTGTGTGTGTGAGCTAATCCTCAGAGGAGGCTGGCTAACCCAAACAGCCAGCTGTCAATCACTGTAAGTCACCAACTGAGGTCACGACCCAGGAACAGGAAGAGGCAGTCTTGTCCTTGAACGGATATTACAGTGAATCTCTTGAGGGGTGGATGGGAGGGGGCTGTATTAAATGGGTGACATTTTCATGTGTTTGCGTAGTAAGAATTTAGCCTGGGAAAGAAAGTGTGAGTTTGTACGTTAGGCCTACATGACACTCTCTTGTTGAAGAAATGTGATCTGTGTTATTATATTACGTGACCGTCTACTCACACATCACTCACACATTCCCAAGAAAATATGTGTGTGAAAAACACTGTAAATTAAAGTAGCTTTTACCATATTCAAGACTGTAAATAATTTGGCATAGTTTGAACAAAGTTTGTTTAAGTTTGTACATACATACATTTTAATTGTCGCCCCCTGCATGTGTCTATAGCTTTGTCTTTTCTGCACGTCTTCAGTTCACAGACTGCTAATTTACTTGCTCCTGCCATGTTGAATGTCTTTTTCAACTCTTGGCTGGCTTGTCTATAAATAAATGTATTTGTGTGTTGTATTTCTCTCCTCCTTTACTAGAACATGCTCGCAACAACTGGACGCATGAGTGTTATGTGGCTGGTAAATAAATAAGAAACACATATGGAATCGTAGATCTGAGAAAAAAAACCCAAAAAAACACACAACCCCCAGCACGCCCAACCTAGCCCCCATGCGCACACACACACACGCGCACACACACACACGCACACACACACACACACACATACTGAAACCATTTATCCACTTTGCAGAGGTAAGCGGCGAGGCTGGAGGGGACAGTGAGTTGTGGGTAACGTAGTTATAATATAATATATAATAATGGCTGGCAGAGAGGAGCGTAATGAATATCAGCACTTGAGATGGCCTGGAGGGAGACACAGAGACAGAAGGGGAGAGAGGAGAAGCAGAAGGGGAGAGACAGCGTGAGAGAGAGAGACAGCATGAGAGAGAGAGAGAGAGAGATGCCTTTGGGATGCCCTAAAGCAGAAGCCCCCCCCCCGCCCTGCTAATCAGATGCCTGCTCATACAAGTCATTTATCTTGCTCCTCATTGGGGGAGGGCGGGGTTATAAGCTCTGTTGATGAGCTGTAATGAAAACTGCCACATGCCCCTCCCCCAGGAGCAAGCCGCCAGGGCATGGCTGTGTTTGCTTATGCGGTTGGAGACTGAATGCTTAAGGATATGCTAATTCTCCATCAGTGTTAAATCTATTGGGAAGGCCTCTCTTAGCTAAACCAAGAGGCACACGGCAAATGGATTTCTTATGGTTAACAGAAGTCAGACCCATGGTCTGACTTGTTGTCGCAGGATTAATGCTGTATTACGTCAGTATTTTTTGTATTACAGTGTCAGTATTTAAGCGTGTCGGTGGTAAGTAAAGTAAGTGTTATTTTATATTATTTAATGTTGGTGTGTGAAGAAATGTGTAAGAGGTCAACATTGTTGGCAAGAGGGAAAGGATTTCAAAGACAAAAACACATGTACTTTGGAGAGACTGAATAAAGTGTGTGTGTGTGTGTGTGTGTGTGTGTGTGTGTGTGTGGTGTGTGTGTGTGTGTGTGTGTGTGTGTGTTGGCACGTGTGAGGTGGTGTGTGGGCGTCAAGAGGGAGAACTCATAAAACCCATGATCACACTGATGAGGTCACAGGGAGAGAAACCTGAGAAAGCCCTTCATTTCCTGTCTCATTCCATCTCCCTCGCTCTCCTGTCTCCATTATTTCCCCTGTACTCTGAGCCTCCATGCATCACCGCTCCTTTCTATTTAGCCAGTCCAGTGTCGCTCTGAATGGTAAACCTCCTCCTCCTCCATCCTGTGCTTGAGGTTCTTTAACAATATATAAATCCAGCGCTCGCGAGTACACAGCCGATAGCAGCTAAGAAGTTAACAGTGTCGTCATACAACGACTGAATGTGTTAAATGTTCAATTGGTAACTTTTTTATGGAGATGGAATATTTTTTTGAATATTTTTTAAATGACAATAATAGACCCATATATCTTCGAGAAAGGTTTGGAATAAAAGTATCGCATTTCGAAAACAATTTTTTTTATTGTGAATTAATCGTTAAAATTACCGGTCCATAGCTAGAATACCGACATTGGTATCACTGGTATCGCTGCCATAAGGAAGGGGGGAAGGGGAGTGCGACATCTAGTGTCTCAATGTTGTCAATGTTCGAAAAGTTAACAATTGCACCTTTAAGGTGTTCCAGGAACCATCCAGGGCCCTTTGTGGGAGAAGCGGCAATAACTACTCACCATGGAAAGATGAGAGTATTTGGTGCACAGTCACACTCTTTTATCCATCAAAATGTCCACCTGTAACCAGAAAGGCTACGTTCATTTCAGCCCAGCTACCACTCTGAAAATTATGTTCTACTATGAAGAGAAGATTGCTTCTAACCACTGCTATTTCACTGTGGCAGTCCCAGCTGCATGGGGAGGCAAATACCAAGCTGCCCTTGTTTCATATTGTGTGTGTGTGTGTGTGTTCCAGTATATCTCTAAGGAGGAGAGCTGGTATTGGGGGATGGACGTTCAGAAAATTCGGACCAAACAGCGAGAAAAGAGACAAAGCAACAGGAGAGATTGTCTCCACAGGTTTCTTTCCTAAGGAGGGAATTTGCCATCTGATCTTTCTCAAATCCACTGGCTCGTCTTGCCACCTCCCGCTGTCAGAGGCCTGTGACGTCCACTTGTGTTTTACTTCATTTTAAGGTTCCTAACAACAAATTAACCGAAAAATGTTCATTCATGGGTGTGTCACTGGAAAGGCATGAGAGCTAGGCGGTGTATATATTAGTTTCCTATTGGTTATTGATTTGTGCTCCATGTTTCATCAGAACCTCAGAGACAACACCTGAGCCCAGTGAATGATAGACAGCAGCACCCACCGTGGTGACGGAGAGCATTTAACAGCTCCTCATGGCAGGACGACTGCTGGCAGTGTCTGGAAAACACCGGGTTGGGAGAGGTAGCGCAGCTCTAGATTGTCTGCTGTGTTTTGTGTGCACACGTTCACGCTGGCTTTTAGTTTGCAAGGATGAATATTTGGGGGTGCAAGAAAGTGGCAATATCTCAGAGGTTAGTGGCGTGTTGCTATGAGGGGGGTTAGCATTGCGTTTCTAGACCCCCTCACCCGTCTGCCAAATACAAAGGCAAAAATAAACGACATTCAATCCAAAAATCTAACTCTGGGCATCACATTCAGGAAGCTACATTTGTCCTTTGTAACACAAGAGGCAATGCAAGGTGGGGAACTGTATCGTTGTGTTTGAGTCCCCACTTAAAATCCATCTCTCGGGTCATCTCCCTGGAACTGCCTCTTCTGGTTAACCTTGAAGGAAGTGCTCTGTGTTTGTTGTACCTTCTCCACCCGTCGTGAATCAGCAGCAGGAACAACAGTGATGAGGTGTTTTGCATTCAGCACGGCTTCAGCATCAGGATAGTGTTCAGGAAGCACCGCGGGCTAGCGGAGAGCCATATTTCTATGTATTCTCCCTGTCTCATAAACATATACAAATTAGACGATATGGACAGGGAGTCTGGGATTCATTTTGAAGCATCTTGATGAGCATTGCGTGTGTTTAAGACAGAGTATGTCCTCAGATAATTATGTCTGGGACAAGCCTCAAAAAGCCTCCAGGCTTTGCAGCAGTCTGGGAGATCAATCCAATACAACCCCCCCCCCACACAACACACACACACACACACACACACACACACACACACACACACACACACACACACACACACACACACCTCAAAACAAAAGGAGAAATCCTTGCTGCTCCAACCAATGCCAACTCTGTTATTTGCTTTGCAGTCCATTCATAGTTTTTCCTCTGTGATTTTCATTTCTCCATAACTTCGCCCCTGTGCCATCTTTAACACAACCGTGTCTTACCCTCCCTTCCTGCCACCTTCATTACCATGTTCTTTAAAAGATTACATTGTAGGCATATGTCTGGTGAATTGTTATTTTGATGTCAGTTGTGAATCTTAATAAACATTCAATCAAGGATCTTGTTGGAAATAATATAGTCCAGAAAAAACAAGGTTTAATAATTATGCTCATATTTGTGGAACAATTATGTTATGACAACAATTATGTTTCAGAACGAAACAAAAATAATTGGAATATCATTGACTTCTACGTTTACGTTGTTTACCTCATTTATAATAGAACATAAACAATCAAAAGTAATTCCCCTCCAAAGATTATTGCTCAGGCCTAACCTTATACAGTAACTAGACTCATCTTCACAACGTAAGCACACACACTCAAGTTATCGGTAGATCCTTTGTGCATTTCATACCTGCCTTGTTGTAGTAATTTCCCTCTTGTCTCGCTATGAACACTTCAGAACGGAACACTTAAAAAAACTAAACAGACTTGTCAGTGATTCTGTAGTGTGGGGTTCTGCCACTTCTCTGGTGAGCCCCATCAATTCTCTGGTGTCCGGAAGCCTCCTAGAGGAGTCTGAGGAGGTGCAGTCTGTACAAGCTTCTACTAGAGGACCCTGAGGAGGTCCAGTCTGGACCAGCTCCTACTGGAGGACCCTGAGGAGGTCCAGTATGATAAAGCTCCTACTAAAGGACCCTGAGGAGGTCCAGGCCAATGCGGCCCATCTCTGGGTCAATGTTGAGGACTCGCACCTCCACCCTCTCCCCGGGGCCCAGGGCCAGACTACGACGGCGCTGGCTGGGTGGTAGCTTGTCCGCCGAGATTTTGCTCTTGTGGATGAGGCCGGACCGGCCCACGCCGATGTCCACGAAGGCCCCAAACAGGGTGGTGTTGTCCACGCGTCCCGTCAGCACCGCGCCCACCCGCAGGTCCCGCATGGACACGACCCCGCGCTTAAAGTCCGCCTGTTCAAATCCTGTGAGGACGGAGCATGGAGAGAGCGGGGGAAAGGACGCCACCGGGATAAGGAGGTGGAGGAAGCAAAAAGTGAAATGTGACAAAAAAGCAAAAAGAGAAAAGAGCAGATGGATGAGAGGGTGCAAGGAAAGAAACTGATACAGAGTAAGGTGGAGAGCGGACAAATGACATGAATAGATATTGCATTACGAGCAGTAACCCAATAGTCACCTCTGTGAGCTTCCACATTCCTCCGCTTCCATGTCCACCCCACTTTCCACTGCCTTTGAGAGATCCTTTCCTTTCCGGGCATTAACAAAAACAAGTGAAGCTGGCGCACTAGGAAGTAGTCAGGACCAATTATCTTCCCCCTAAGTACGGATTTCATGTGGTAGCCTTGGCCCATCTGTTTACTCAGCTGAGCGACAGCCAGGACGCCATGCGCAGTGAGCTGCAACTGAATAGTTCCAACCCCAGAATGAACCTTAAAGCTTAAACTGTCCCTTTAATTGAATGGAAAGTAGCCAGTATACTCGATAGGATTACATTGGGTATGGCCTCTGTTATTTATTAAAGACAGAAAAAAAGCTGCAGGAAAAGTGAAAATCTAGAAACATTTGAATAACAATAATAATAAATGACTAGATGACTTCATGAAAACAACATCCTTCTCGCCATTGTGATGTCTGAGCACGAGACTTCATAAAGACGAATAATTGTGCCATTGATGTTTTTCTGAACATGACACCAACACTGCTGGACGACATCAAGTTGTACAGCTAACCAATGAGATGCTAGAGGACCTAGATTCCTCTTTATCCAAATTCTTTCATGAACTCCACAAGCTTTTAATGACCAACTATTAGCTTGGGCTTCAATCTTTTCTTTTTCCAAACTGAGAAGCCTGCAGAAAATGGCAGAAATGACTGCATGGGTATGCTTCTGTGGACAGGCAAATTAGGAGTAGATGTGCATGGACTTTAAAGTATACAATTTCCTTTTTTGCAGAGAAAAGCATTTAACGCTGCTTGTACGGGTATTTTGGGATCCTTCCCATGTCTTATGGCAAAGACAGAATCTCAATTCCACATCAAACGGGCAGGGCTGCAGGAGCCATCGCACCATGTTGGAGACAAACAAGCTAGTGTTGCAGGGGCCAACAGGACTACACCTGAATCCGGGCCAATTCCAGGGCAAGGTACATCCATTATAAGACGATGACACAGGAACACACCATAGCACCCAGCGCAGCATCTCAAACCACGTTAAAACAGTGGGCTTAATCAAACTATACCGCGGGAAGATATTTGTAGGATATGTGTTACTTGGACGATTTTGTTTGACTCAAGATCACTAAAAGGAGAGGAAGCTGACAGTGTGTCTTGTACCACGCCCACGAGGATCAGTGTGGACCAGTGATTCCAAAGCTGTGAGGGTGGTGCCACAAAGTCACCACAGCTGAAAATACCATCATGATCATGTGATCACGCGCATGTGTACTTGAAATTGCAGCTCTTTTCTTCCTCTTTGGCCATTTGGCAGCGCCGTTCCCAGTGCACTGTGCTGATTAGGATACAGCGCCGCCACATAGGCGTGATGCCGCAATGGTAGGTACAAATTACATAAGTCCATCGAGTGCAATGCTTGTTAGAAAAGAGAGAGAAACAGAGTTTGACACACGCTCACGCTCAAGTCTTTGAGCTCGAGTCCAAGTCAAGTCTCAAGTCTATTATGGTTGTAATAGGGTTGCACTGATACCACTTTTTCAATGTTTTGAGCAGTGCTGGAAGTTAGCGCCCATCTGTATGGTGGCAGCGGATTGACTGCTCTCATTGGAAACACGACCCACTAAGTTCCAATTAAGACACACAGCTTTGAACACACAGGGGTATTTCAAATTATCATTAAATAAAGGGGTTTGTAGGTTCTGCAACGTTTCAATGAAACTGCACAGCAGCACTAGTTCTATTCAGAAAAAACCCACAATAAAATGGACTATATTACCTAAGTACATGTCTAGCTGTCGTGGTAGCTCCGTGGAGATTGTGTTTTTTATTTTTATTTGTATCTTTTTTCAACATCTTCTTTTGCACAAATGTATCGGCACTAACAACATACAAGAGAGATACACTTCTGCATACTAACTTTGGTCTACAACAAATGTTCCGGGATACTTTTTACATCGATCCTGAGTGGCCGGCGGAGATCGTACGAGCGAGCCACAACAACAGCTGTGACAAGTCTTCACGAAACAAAGAAGGAAACACTGGGGGAAACGAAGCAGGGGCAGAGAGTCCAGGCACACCGTCCACCTCTGACCAGCATCCTTCTAGCTAATGTCCAGTCTCTGGAAAATAAGTTTGATGATATATATGACATATACAGTTGTGGTCAAAAGTTTACATACACTTGTAAAGAACATGTATGTCATGGCAGTCCAGAGTTTCCAATAATTTCGACAAGACTTATTTTTCTGTGATAGAGTGATTGGAGCACATACTTCTTTGTCACAAAAAACATTCATGAAGTTTGGTTCTTTTATGAATTTGTTATGGGTCTACTGAAAATGTGACCGAATCTGCTGGGTCAAAAACATACATACAGCAACATGAATGATCAATTTAGATGATGTAGAAAGTTGTGTCAATCAAATTATCTTTGTGGCCTCTTAACTTCTTATGAGTGATTATGATTGACTACAGCTGGTGACTTCTGAGCCATTTAAATATGAATCATTTGATACAATCATTAGACTCAGACACAAACACTACAATGGGAAAGTCAAAGGAGCTCAGCACGGATCTGAAAAAGTTGATCATTGACTTGAACAAGTCAGGAAAGTCACTTGGAGCAATTTCAAAGCAGCTACAGGTCCCGAGATCAACTGTGCAAACAATTGTTCGTAAGTATAAAGTGCACGGAACAGTTGTGTCACTGCCACGATCAGGAAGAAAACGCTGCTGCTGAGAGAACATTGGTCAGGATGGTCAAGAGTCAACCGAGAACCACCAAAAAGCAGGTCTGCAATGAATTAGAAGCTGCTGGAACACAGGTGTCAGTGTCCACAGTCAAGTGTGTTTTACATCGCCATGGGCTGAGAGGCTGCCATGCAAGAAGGAAGCCCTTGCTCCAGAAGCGGCACCTTAAGGCTCGACTGAAGTTTGCTGCTGATCACATGGACAAAGAAAAGGCCTTCTGGAGGAAAGTTCTGTGGTCAGATGAAACAAAAATGGAGCTCTTTGGCCACAATGACCAGAAATATGTTTGGAGGAGAGAAGGTGAGGCCTTTAACCCCAAGAACACCATGCCTACCGTCAAGCATGGTGGTGGTAGTATTATGCTCTGGGCCTGTTTTGCTGCCAATGGAACTGGTGCTTTACAGAAAGTAAATAGAATAATGAAGAAGGAGGATTACCTCCAAATTCTTCAGGAGAACCTAAAATCATCAGCCAGAAGGTTGGGTCTTGGGCACAGTTGGGTGTTCCAACAGGACAATGACCCCAAACACATATCAAAAGTGGTAAAGGAATGGCTAAATCAGGCTAGAATTAAGGTTTTAGAATGGCCTTCCCAAAGTCCTGACTTATGTGGACATACTGAAAAAACAAGTCCAAGTCAGAAAGTCAACAAATTTAGCTGAACTGCACCGATTCTGTCAAGAGGAGTGGTCAAAGATTCAACCAGAAGCTTGCCAGAAGCTTGTGGATGGCTACCAAAAGCGCCTAATTGAGGTGGAAATGGCCAAGGGACATGTAACCAAATATTAGCATTGCTGTATGTATATTTTTGACCCAGCAGATTTGGTCACATTTTCAGTAGACCCATAATAAATTCATAAAAGAACCAAACTTCATGAATTTTTTTTGTGACAAAGAAGTATGTGCTCCAATCACTCTATCACAGAAAAATGTTGTAGAAATTATTGGAAACTCTGGACTGCCATGACATACATGTTCTTTATGTAAACTTTTGACCACAACTGTATATGATATATGAGGATTCGATTCCAACGGGACATACAGCACTGTAACGTTTTTCGTCTGACGGAAACATGGCTGACCCCGCCGGATGCCGGATCAAGTAATTTGCCTGGCAAGTCCTTCTATTGCTTGTGTTTTATATTGCCTTGTTGTTTATATGCCTACTTGTTAATATGCCTTGCTGTTGATATGCTTATTTTGGTTACATTTCTTATTCGGAAAAAAAACCCCCAAAAAATACAAAACTTGTCTTTTTGCTGTAAATACTGCAAATAGTGTGGATATTCTGATTCGGATCCCTCCAATTGAATCACGATATTTGTATTGTTCTGTTGCACATTCCACTGAGCACTGCCACTTTTTCATTTCACTGCACATCCTGTATGTGTATGACGAATAAACTTCTTGAATCTTGAATTTAATTACCTTACAGTAGTTTCAACACTGATGTAGTCAGGTTGACGGCTTATTTAGAACTTGAATGGACTTATATTGGAAGATAAATACTACCTGGACGGACCCGGAAGTTAAAGGTGCACTTGGAAAGATGTAAGAGCTATTTTTATGGGAAAAAAGGAAAGCTCCTCCTCCCAGCTAATTTCTGACCAATTAGGGTAGGGTCCTATCTCTTCCCTGACTGGTTCAGGGAATCCAGCTTGCCTGTCAATCACAGATGCGTGAACGCAATACTCAATGGCAGGGAAACGTAGGGAGGCAGGGAGCAGAGAGTGAGGGGACTTTTTTGGGTTGTTTTGTTTCAAAAACTCGCTCTCTTCTGCTCCCTCTCTTCCCAACTCTTGAATAGTTCTTGAATAATACTAACATCATCATAAATTGAGATTTTGACCTGCACTTAACCATCACTCTCCATCAAAGACGGGACTGTGTCATGGTGAGTGTGAAGGTGTTCACTGTGGACCACTCACCCTGGCGGATGTCAAAGCCGGGGGGGTGGGTGAGGCCGTCGATGATGAGCTGCAGGGTTTCAGGGATGGTGTCTAGCTGCCCGGCCAGGTTCGCCAGGCTGCTGGCCTGGACCTGGCTCTCCACACACCTCCGCAGCTCTGCGCTGCCTATCTGCTCCATGCTGCCACCCACCAGGGACAGGAACCTGCAAACACACAGCAGGGCAAAGGCTGCACATCATGTGGTCCAGATTTGCTCGTACAAACAAAATAACCACAGCATTCCAATCATGAATTGAATTTAATGGAATACATTTTTTTTTATATAGATGCATCTAAATATGGGGATACATTTGTGTGTTTCTATTTGCACCAGAGTCCTGGATGGCTCTGATTTTCGAACCCACCCCGCCACCCGCACATATGGCCACTCCGAAACCCGACCCGACGGCGCAAGAGCCACAGCCCGACCCGAACCCGCATATCCTATAATAACCATGACCAGTGAAAACGTCTGATCACGTTACACTGATCAACCACGTATTTGGCTCAAAACACGTAGGATGGAATCATTTGAAGCTGTTGTTTAAATCATTCAGTTAGGCTTAATTAAGTAGCCTATGTTTAAAGTGATACTTTTAGGCCATTTCATACATGTGAAATTAAGATAATATATTTTAAAACGAAGGTAGCCTAATTCAGGAATACAATTTAGCCAAAATGAAGCCGCTGATTTCATTGAATAATATTCATGTAGATTAATAATGTAGCGTACTAATGGTCATCCGCCCCTCCCAAAAAAACCTTGCCTTATATTACTCATACTTATATATTATATATATTATATATTAGATTATATATGCATATATATACATGGAAGAAAACGTGATCCAACCCACAATCCGACCGGCATCTTCTTTGTTTTAACCAGAACCGAAACCGGAAAAAAAAAGAAAACAAAATACCACCCGCAAATAACTTTCTTTGCAGATCACCTGTGGGTACCCGACCCGATGCAGGACTCTGATATGCACTTGTGGGTGTGAGGGTTCATGCATGCTTGCCTGCGTGTGACAGAGTGTTAATAAATGAGGCTTAATGCTGGCTCCAGTCGAGCCGCAGTGCGTGTGTGCCAAGTCACCTGTTGACTGAGCGATGGAGCCCAGAGACCACGGCGAAAAAGAGAGCAAAATGTCAGAAAACGCGAGAGAGGAAAGAGGAGAGCTAAGGAAAAGGAAAATAACTTTAAGAAAGGCTGGACAGAGAGAGGAAAGAAAATAAGGGACAATGTCCCCATCGCTAAGATCCACACCATGGATTCCCAGCCACACATTTATAGTGGAACTAACTTTGTATTAAATACACATTCATGTGTTTAGTCTACATGGGGAGAGCCAGGCAGAAGAGGCTATGAGGAGACGGCCAAGCCTCTGCACACTGGCCAGTGTGTTTGTTTGGTGTACATATGAAAAACGGGAGCATTATGTGGACATTTAATTTGGGAATCTCTCCACAGCTGCTGACGGACATGAATGTGTATGTCTGGACCAGCTGGGCAATGCCGGGATGGATGGTGGTCGCCGTAGCAGCCTGACGCCAAACAGACTTTGCAGCTGTCCCCCACAATTCTGTGACAGACAGGGGCAGGTGGGCCGCCGGTGGCCCGCACACGCATACACATGAACAGGCACAGTCGCGAGCACAGCCACACACTGGGAAAGACGCACTTGGGCGGCGTTGCAGAGTACACAAGTTGCCCTGGGAGATGCAGCGGGGCTGTAACTGGACTCAGCTTGTGTACCAACTATGCATGAGACAGCTGTGAATGACGAGGCCGCTGCTGCCAGCTAGCTCTGCTACCTTCATTCCCCCCTCCCCCCGCATCCCGGTGAGGGGAAACAACGCCTTCATCCCTCATCGACAGTCAGTCACTTTGGGGGAAAGTGGAAGCTAAAAAGGTGGCTAAATGGTGTAGAGGCTAAGCCCTCTTGCCAGGGGCACGGAGAAGGAGAAGTAACCCTGTTGTCGTGGGACCCTGGCAGACATGTACAGAGCGCTTTGGTGAATCGTTAATTTTATACATTTGGGGCGCATTTCCCCAAGGACACAATTTGGTCCGCTGGAACCTCTGGTAGTTTGGTTTAGCGCTTGTGAACACAGTCGCTTTCGAACTCGGTCGATTGCAGTGAGAACGCAATCTGACCCAACTGCAGGACTAGACCGAACCCTAATGAATGATGTGCTTCCTCTGTGGGTATTAGTTAATACGTAGAGAAACCATGATATATTGTTGAGGCCTACTGACAGTCCTACGTAATTTTGTTAAAATAAGGTTATCTTTTTTAATCTTTTTAAGTACTCTATATAGTAATAGCAGTAAAAACAGGATTATATTACATAATATTAATGAATCGAGGCTATCGAGCTGACAGTAGGCCTTTACAAATTACAAAATATATAGAAAGCGGATGACAAAAATCTTCTACGACGTAGAATGGACATAGATATCACTACATATTTGCCTCCATTTTTGACTCCTGGGCCAACAAGAGCACATACAGAATGTGCTGAATGAAATGAGTTATATAGTCAAACAAACAATTAATTTTGGAAAAGAGTAAATTGTTACTTATAAATGATGGCTTCCAGTCAGACTAGTTAGTTTGTCTCTGTGTATGCTACTTATTTTGATGAGCTCGGTGCTAAGGAGCTAAAGTGGCCCGTCAACAAAGCACGGAGACATATAATCAAAATATCAAAATATAATGCATAATACTAAAATTGACACCTTCAGTACTCACTGGGAAAAAACACTGAAGTGTCTTTTTCCCAGAGATAAACAATAATTGAACAAATATTTTCTCAGTTGGCTACATTTATGCTTTGACAGATGAACACAGAATAAATGTCTTGCTTAATCATGTGTGTCCTATAGTTTATGCTTCTAATGCAAATACAATCTTACTTTGAATGGACAGGAAATGTTTGTTGCTCAACGGGACAATGATTTAACACTAAGCCACAACCACATGAGACTAAATATTAATTTATAAAAGAACATGACTGTAGAGTCCATAATTTTTTAGGAGAAAACAAAAGCTAGTTTTCTAATTATTCTATTTCCATTCCAACAGTTAAAATGAATGATACACGGACCCATTTCCACGACTCCCTATGTAGAAGTGGTGGCTCGCGAGACCAGTAAAAACGACTTTTCATGCCCCTCAGCAAAAAAACTAACAAATATTTGTCAACTTAAATTTGCACAGTGTGAAACCCAACCAGACTATTACAAACATACCAAAGTATGAATTTCATTGTGATGGACAAAACCAAATTGCTTGGGCTTATGGAATTGTTAACTCATTGTAGACTGCTACTTTTAAGAAATAAAACAGAACAAACAAACAATACGAAGTTCGGATAATAAGAAATGGAATGGAAATAGAGCTATCAGGTAAGTACTTTACATAACACTTATAGTCACGACAGTACAATTAAACGGCTTTACAGTCAATAACCTCACAGTTACAAAAACCACTCGCTAGGGGCCAGTTGTAAGGTGCCAAAGGACACCTCAACAGGAGTTGGCACCGACGAACTGAGAACCTGAACCTGCCCTCACAGAAATCTGTTCAGCAAAACATGAGAGCTGCAAAGAGGGGAAGCAAGGGGAGAGGGTAGGATACACAGAAGCGAATGGAAAAAGAAAGAAGACGATGATGATGATGTGGTGGTGGTGGGAGGAGAAAGGAGAAAATGGATGAAATGAGACGACGACGAGAAGACGAATAAGCAGGAGGCAAATGAGAAGCAAGCAGAGAGGAAAACGCAGTTGATTTATGAACAGAGTATTCTGGCATCGGGATGGTGTTAGTGGGCGACTGTGAGCTGAGCTCCAGTTTCAGGTGTGTGTGTGTGTGTGTGTGTGTGTGTGTGTGTGTGTGTATGTATGTGTGTGTTTGTGTGTGTGTGTGTGTGTCATATCATTTTTCCAGTAGGGTGTTAGTATTTAAGAGGTACCAGGAGTCCAGGGGCCTCTCCCACTAGCAGGTCCAAACACACTGCACATAATCACTATGTGTGTGTGTGTGTGTGTGTGTGTGTGTGTGTGTGTGTGTGTGTGTGTGTGTGTGTGTGTGTGTGTGTGTGTGTGTGTGTGTGTGTGTGTGTGTGTGTTGTTTGGGTGGCCAACGTAGGGAGTCCATCTACACATACAATCTAAAACACATACACATACACATACACACACAATCACACACACACACACACACACACACACACACACACACACAATCTCACGTCACAGACTGTTTCTTTGTTCTATGACCCTCTTCTGTCTCAAATTATAGATTTTCCAAACAGTGGACCACCTATGATAAATATCAGAATACTCTCACTACAGTGACATATGATAAAACAACACCCTCTGTTTCACATTATACTAATAGTTCCAATAGAATGTTTATAGAGTTGCTCTCTGTAGTCAGCCACCAGTGACACACACATAGTATTCAATACAGAACATATCAGTTCCAACATAACACAATTTAATTATAATAGCATTTTGGTCCAAATCCTGCAATGCCCATTCAAGAAAGTATTAATTTGCCAAGGGAAAAAATAAAACCATCGCATTAGTAATTTGGCGAAAGTTACCCCGAGCGGCAGTAGCTCAGGAGGTAAGAGCGGTTGTCTGGCAACCAGAAGGTTGCTGATTCGATCCCCGGGCTCCGCCTAGCTAAGTGTCGAGGTGTCCCTGAGCAAGACCCCTAACCCTAACTGCTCCTGATGTGTTGGTTGTACCTTGCATGGTTGACACCGCCGTCGGTGTATGTGTAAATACAAGCGTAAATCGATTTAGATAAATAAAATAAATGCAATCCATTTACAATTTACCATTTATCCAACAGCCATATATTATCCACACATAGTGTCCCCCATATTTCCCTTCATGACGCTCAGATTACCAGCTTGCAAATGCTTCACAAAGACTCAACACAACACTATTTAGTGGCATTTATCTCTTTTGTATTGATTTTATCAGAATAAATGCAGGTAATCGGGAAATGCAGTGTCACAAGCGTAACAAGTACAAACAAAGGCAACTTTCACATGTATTCTCATATAACATCTTTAACGCTCTATAACGCCAAAATTCATCATCAGTGATTATCAGTATTGTTGTGGTATTGTTACATTACCGAAACTGTTAAATACTTCAAAAGTACTGATACACACACAAAACTATGAGTAAAATAAAAAGAACACTATTGAAGTTAGACAACTGATGGGCTTCAAAACTTGTTCATCCAGTTCATCCAAAAATGCGTGCCGCCTGTCAATAGGCCTATGCGTTAACCTCCCATCATCGTCGTCATGCCGATCATATGGCCGCCTCCCCGCCCGAGTCATGTGTCCTTCTTGGTGTGGGGCAGGAAGAAGCCGCGGGGTTTCGCACGGACCCACACGTCACTCACACCCTCAGACAGATTCTAATTAAACACGCGTGACTTGAGGGCCGGGAGGAAACCGGAGGAGCCGAAGGGGAGACACGCACTGAAAAGTGTGCACTCTGCATGGTGGCTGTGACATAGCTAGCAGAGTTCAGCAGGAAGACATCCGACACGTTTTAGTGGTTGAAGACACGTATCCTATGCATATAGATGTTTTGTCTTGATCGTAGTTTGTGTAAAATAATTAGTTACGCTCACAAGCATTTAAAATGAAAAGGTAATTTTTTTTACAAACGTGAAACTAAAATCATGTTTTGGTTTGTCAAAGCCTAGCCCCCAAAACAGACACATGGAGCAATATAAGGAGCAACACACAGCATTGGTTCCAGGATGCGGATCTATAAACGGGAGTCTGAAATTCACATGGTGTTAATAATGATAATTTTTGTCATCCTTTAAACAAAAGCACAACATTGTGCCTATGCCTGCATGACTTTGTCTGTGTGAGTGTCTATGTGTATGTGTGCTTGCGTGTGCTTGCATGTGTGTGTGTGTGTGTGTGTGTGTGTGTGTGTGTGTGTGTGTGTGTGTGTGTGTGGCGATATAGTTACAAAAAAGGATGATGTGTGGGCTGTGAGCGGTAATGGAGGATCCAGTTGCTTTAATGTGATGAACCTGATATGCTTTTCGCAAACTCACACCCGCCCGCCCGCCCGCCCGCCCGCCCACACACACACACACACACACACACACACACACACACACACACACACACACACACACACACACACACACACACACACACACACACACACACACACACACACACACACACACACACACACACCTACAGGGAAGGGTGCATAAATCGCCACAGACCATGCAAATACACATCCACCATGCCCAGGAATCTCAACACATGGCAAAACACACACACACACAAACTCTCACACACACACAGACACACATACGGTCTCATACACACACACACACACACACACGCACATGCTCACTCACACACACACGGCCTGACACACGGTCTCTCACACACACACACACGCTCTCACACACACACACGCACGCTCTCACACATACACACACGGTCTCTCACACACACACATGCTCTCACACACACACACACACACACACGCTCTCACACACACATACGCTCTCACAAACACACACGCGCTCTCTCTCAGACACACACACGGCCTGACACACATGCTCACACACACACGCTCTCACACACACACACACGCTCTCACACACACGCTCTCACACATACACACACGGTCTCTCACACACACACATGCTCTCACACACACACACACACACGCTCTCACACACACACACGCGCTCTCTCTCCCACACACACACACGGAATGACACACATGCTCACAAACACACACGCTCTCACACATACACACACACTCTCACACGCACACACGCTCTCTCACACACACACACACACACACACACACACACACACACACACACACAGAGCAGGGATCAAATATGTCATTGATTTTAGCACTTTACTGTACTCCTTGTTGCATTCCTCCCTTTGTCCTTGTGTTTCAATACCCCCTCCACCCAAACACACTCACCTCATCCATCACTCCCATATCTGAATGCAGCCCCATCACTGCTACTGTACGGACCACTCTACACGCCGATAAGCCTGATTCAGCAAAATGCGACAGGCTGTGGAGAGACCCACCCGTCACACGGCCCCTGGGTGACAGACTCTGTCACAAGACCCCCGCCGGCAACGTCAACATTTCACGCTAGTATCCGCCCTCGCTTTTCAGTGATCCATGATTCCGCGGTGGCAGTTTGAACACATGCACGCGAGCACCACACACTCTTAAACACCTGGTAGACAGGGGGCAGCGTGTGTGTTAAAAAGTGAGCTCCAGTGAAAAACACGCATATGCAGAAACACACACACACACACACACACACAGACATGTAAAGTAATGATGATTGACATTTAAGAGGGCCCTGTTGGAACAGCAGTACTCAGGACCCATAGGGAGCTGAACACACACCGCAGAGAGAGAGAGAGAGAGAGAGAGCGAGCGAGCGAGTGAGTGAGCGAGAGAGGGGGTTTTCTGCCTGGTTTGGTAGGAAATGAGGCCGAACGGCGAGGAGAGAAAACAAACAGAGCGAGATAGGATTTGGGTGAAGCAGGGAAAGAGGCGGGGCCATAAAAGTGAGACTGAGAGCCACACGGAGCGAGTAGGAGGGTTCAACACCGCCGGCCTCTTACACGCCACGCATGTTCACCAGCTAGTTCATGCGTCCAATGGCGCATTTAAAAACCTATGGCACAAAAAGCAGCAGAAGCTGTAAATGTGGTCTTTATATGCTGCTATCTGCATAAAGGGAACATAGTGACTTGGGGAGCGGGGCAGCCATTGGAGACACATCAGCACTTGGAGAGGCATGCTGAGAGCCACTAGTGTCAGGACTGATGCAGACTAAACACTGCTGAGTGACTGCAGCTGCAGGCGGACCTGCACACACACATGCACACACACATGCACACACACATGCACACACACATGCACACACACATGCACACAGTAACATATGCCAATGTCGGTAGTGGGCAGATGTTCAGTGTGCTTTAATATCTCTAACATCAATATGCCTAACATGCCCATATGAGTGCATGTGAATGCACATGCACACATCACAAAAGTACAAATGCACGCGCGCACACACACACACACGCGCGCACACACGCACACACACACACACACACACTCTTTCTCTCGCTCCCTCGCCAGCATACCCAACCACCAAAGGCATGTTTGCAGTAAGGCTGGATTTTGACACTCTTTCATATGGGGCTGGTTAACCTAGTGCGGCTGTGATTTCATTTACCCAGACGTCGGAGGCCAACAAGAGAAGGCACTGGCATTGCCTAGCGTGTGTGTGTGCATGTGTGTGCCGTGGAACCCCAAATGTAACTGCGTCATCACGTCAACGTCTTTGAAAAGGTTGCGTCTCAACGTGTGGATTTTTCCCCTTTACCACTCAAAGCCAGACGCAGACATCACATACGTGTACGAGGGGATCTCTTGGCACACATCACACCACGCTGATTCTAGATCGAGCATAATAATATATACGTAGCTGTCGAGAGAAAGAGAGACACCCTAATAACAACCAAACACATTTAGAACTCAAATATGTATTGGCCTAGAGACACCTCATCTGTCTCATAAATGCATGCGTGTGCATAATAGGATATGCATTACAACAGCAATGTGAGTGTATTATGTAGTTTTGCTTCATATTTTGTTATTTCTACAGAGTGTGTGTGTGTGTGTGTGTCCGTGCGTGGTTTCATGTGTGTGCACGTGTGCGTAACATACTTCTGTGCTACATGGTAGGACTCAGGATGTATGCAGGTCTGGTCCAGGGGGTTTGGCGTGGTGGGTGTGTTGACTCCAGCCTTCCCCTTCTTTTTGTTCACCGCAGGCTTCTCTGGAGCCACTGAGTCCGACCCAATAGCCGACCTGCTCAGACACACCTCAGGAATTATGTCATGATATAAACATCAAGTTTCATCAGAAGATCACCTGCATTGTTTGCATGGCATGGGGCAAACCGGCAAAGGATTTTATTTTTCCTATTCAATTGCTATTGACTCTTTTCCAGTGTTTTTTTTATATTACAAATTTTACAAATATTCTAAACAAATATTACAAACTAACATTGTTGCAATTCGGATTTGAAAAATTATTTGTGCATTCTGTAAAAGTAAAGTAAATATGCAAAAATAAGCAAAATATATGTATGCAAGTGTGTGTGTGTGTGTGTGTGTTTGTGTGTGTGCACCTGTGCAGGTTGTGTGGGTTGATGCGGATGAAGCCTGCACACTGCTGGAAGCTCTTGGGCCCCATGCCTTTGACCAGCAGGAGCTGCTCCCGGTTGAAGAAGGGCCCGTTCTGCTCCCTCCAGTCCACAATGCTCCGTGCCCGCCCGGCATTCAGACCCGACACATGCCTAGGAAATCCCCCTCCCCACTTCAGTGTGCCTTCACAGTAAAAGTCTGATAGATACTTATCCTCCTATTGCATTAAGTCAATCATTTAATCAGTATTTGAGACATGGAAATAGTTAAAAAAACTAAATAGGTAGGATGACAAAATCCTTTGCAATGTACCAGAAATGTTCCAGAACTTTATTTTAAAGGCATGAGCATGATGCCACATATAAAGTCAGACTCAAAAACATATTTGCACAAACCACAAAAACAGTAAAATTATGGCATTTCTCATGCATAATGGCGAGGGGTAACACAATCACAAGACTCACGGTTTGGTATGATATGGTATGGTGGTCTCACAGCGTTGTATGGATTCACACAAGTAGCAACTGCTTTATAACATTAAATAGAAAGGCTAATGACATTTATCACTGTGTTGAGCATCATCTTTTACCAGTCAGTAATAGTCTTATATGACAAAATAGGGGTGTCCTTGGCTAAGATTTTGCATAGTTGAATCTGATTTGCCAGACAAACCATTAAATTTCACATTTGTTTTGAAAGAAGGCTGCATAGTATTCTGATTTTGGTGAGTGGAAAAACAGAATTAGTGCGGTATTTCTTTGGAGTAGTTATTGTCAAACTAACTTGTTGCAGTATTGGTATTGTTGTTATTGCAGAGTTGGTAAAGCAATTTTGAATTTATCTTTACCATCTTCAGAGTAGTAGTGGTCTAAATGGCATCCTCTTGTTGTGCTGAGTGGGTAAATCACCCAGTTTCAGGCATTCAGCTGTAGTCAATTGACTTGATTGTGGGGAAGAGCTTAAAGCAGCATGAGCCTCCCTTGCACACTTTAATACAGAGCTAGCATTTCAGCGTCAGCTGTAGTCAGGCCCCGTGGACGAAGTCCGGGTCGAACACAAACAAGGGGGTCTTTCTATACGAGTCAAGACCTGGTCGAACAAAGACAAGGGAGTCTTTCTGTGCGAGTCAAGACCCGGTCGAACAAAGACAAGGGAGTCTTTCTGTGCGAGTCAAGACCCGGTCGAACAAAGACAAGGGAGTCCGCTAGGAGGAGGCTTCCTCTGCGAAGCATGATACTCTCCTCCCCCTCCATGACTGTCCGAAGCTCTGTGGGCTCATAGAGCAGAGCTGCGGGCAGCTGAGAGAAAATGGAGGAAATCAGATTCTACTGATGATCTCTCTCACTACATCCACCTCCTCTCAGATTTCACCTCTATGGTGTCAGCAGCCAAATCTTCTTTCTACCTTGCAAAGATAAACATTTCCGCCTCCAGCCCTAGGAAACTTTTCTCCATATTCTCTTCCCTCCTCAACCCTACCTCCCCTCCTCCTCCGTCACAGCTGATGCCTTTGTCACCTACTTTACAAAGAAGGTTAGTTATTTAGTTAGTCCTCTTCGTCCCGGGCGGGACATAAAGCGCCAACGATCTGCTTCTATCGGGACCGGACCTTCGCCGCATGCTGTACCTCGCCCCATGTCAAGCTCGGCCATAATAGTTAGTCTCCAGGTTGTCCTGGGCCGCCCTTGCTTCCTTTTTCCAGGTGGTATCCATCTAAGGGCAGTCTTGGGGATACGGTCCTGGCCCATTCTGAGGACATGGGGCCAGGACTTGGGACATGCCAAAGCCACACTCTGGCTCTTTATTTTCTTGTGGAGTTCTTCTTTCGAGATCTTGTTGGGCCAGAAGGTCATGTAAATGCACCGCAGGCTTTCCCAAGCCTTGCCTTGATGTCTTTCTGTGCTGCATTATCCTTTGCGATGAGGCTACCCAGGGAGGTGAATTCCTCAACAAAGTCAAGTGGTTCACCATCTGCTGTAATTGGTGCATCTGGAGTGGCATTGAAGCACATTACCTGGGTCTTGGAGGTATTAATATTCAAGCCTGCCTGCTTGGCAAACCTGTTGAGCCTGTCGGTCTTCTCCTGTAGATGGCAACGTTTTGTGAAGAGAGCAGCAAGGTCATCTGCAAATTCAAGATCTTCAAGTTGGGAAAGTTGGGAGTGTCCACTGAATGCCCCATGTCTGTCAGCCGTTGTTCTACGCATGATCCAGTCGATGGCAAGCAGGAAGAGGATGGGTGAGATGATACATCCCTGTCGTACACCTGACTCCACAGGGAACCATTCTGACAGGTTGCCATCCATGATGACACTGCACTCAAACTGCTGGTAGAACAAACCCATGAGTGTGACCGAAGTTGATGTAGAGAGGGGTGTTCCACTCGATGCACTGCTCGATGATGTTTCTCAGAGCAAAGATCTGATCTATGCATCCTTGGCCTCTTCTGAATCCTGTCTCAGCTTAGTGTCAATTCTGCCAAGAAGAATCCTGCAGAAAACCTTGGATGGAATTGACAGCAGTGTGATGCCCCGCCAGTTGTCACAATTCTGGAGGTTGTCCTTCTTGGGAATATTGACAATAAGGCCTTTGGTCCAGTCATCCAGTATTATGTCTGTCTCCCAGATGCCTCTGAAGCCATGGTTGAGGTACCAAGGTCAGCTTTCAACATTTCAGCATGGATGGAATCAATGCCTACAGCTTTCCCCCTCTTCCTGGCTTTGATGGCACGTCTGAATTCTACTTCAGTTGGGGGATTAATGTTGATGTTGAGAACATCTTCGGATGGTGGAGGGTCAGCAGGATCATCTGGTTCTGGGCGGTTAAGTACCTCACGAAAGTGTTGTACCCATCTCACTGCCTGTTCGTGCTCTGTTGTGAGGTTATTGCTGTCCTTGTCTTTGACAGAGGCAGATTGGCTGGTGTTCTTGACACAGAGTTCCTTTGTGATCTTGTAGACAGCACTCATCTCACCTCTTGCAGCAGCATGCTCAGCTTCACCTGCTAGCTCCTCAGCAAAAGCTCTTTTGTCATTCCAGGCGCTCTTCTTTACTTCCTTGTCCTTCATCTTGTAGGCTAGTTGAGCCTGCTTTTGGAGCCTGAGTGACTTTGTGCTCAATGTCTTGGCTTTCAATTGTTTCCTTTCTTTTATCTTCTGCCAAGTACTAGGTGTTATCCATTCTTTGTTCTTTACAAAGAAGGTGAAGGACATCAACTCCTCTTTCACCCCTGCTGCTATCCTCCCTCGCCCTACACCCACCTCTGTCAGCCTTACCTGCTTCGCCCCTCTCTCCTTCGCCCCTCCTCACCTGCACCCTTAACCCAATCGCCTCTTCCTTTTCCAAGACATTTTGGGCAACATTATGCCCTTCCTCACTACCCTAATTAACAACAGCCTAATTCCAACCACCTTCAAGACTGCCAGAATCAAGCCGCTCCACATTAAACCCACCCTTGACACCATCGACATCTGGAACTACAGACATGTATCTCTCCTACCACCCTGGAATGTGCTGTCTCTACCCATCCTCCTATCTATCCTCCTATCGCTGTGAAAAAACAACCTGCTAGACCCTCATCCGTCAGGCTTCAAGGCTGCACACTCCACGGAGACACCCCTGCTCGCGGTAACTGAGTCTCTCCATGTGACCAGCGCCTCGTTCCTCTCATCTGTGCTCATCATTCTTGACTTCTGCTTGACTTCTTCTGCTGTGTTTGACACAGTGAACCTTGGCGTGGTACTGGATGACCAGCTGTGCTGCAACGCCAACATCACCTCTATGGTCCGATCTTGTCGAATTGCTCTCTACAACATCCGGCCATTCCTCACACAGCAGCACATATCTTGGTCCAAACGCTCGCTGCCGCAGGAGTAGACGGACGCCCGGACAGTTGTTAGTTAACATAAAATGTTGTCAATTGATGTCTTTTCTATACTTAAAAAATATATATATATTATTTGTTATTTATTATATTATTGCGATATATTTGGAAGTGTTAATTGTATGACTTGTGATTATCATTCAATAAAACTAATTGAAAACACCTAGAATACACATACTGTTTCACCCAGAATACACGGAGCGTTTCACCCAGAATACACGTTCCAACCCTAGTATAAATGTCCCATTTCATAGTAATGGCATAGAAAACACACAAAAACACACAAATCCATATGTCTGGTAGGAGGGTTTAGTTTAGTTGATTAGTTCTGCTTATAGTTAATGTTCACACTACAGAGTGGCAAACTCATTTAAAAGCACACTCTTATGTCAACACTCACTATAACGCTGCAGTCATCAACAAGTCTGTGTGTGTGTTATATGAGCTCTTGCAGGTATGGAAAAAGTTCATTTACACAGCAGACAGGTAAACAGATGACTTGATTCCTGCTGGTAATGTACTCTATGTAGACGGCGTGTGTGTGTGTGTGTGTGTGTGTGTGTGTGTGTGTGTGTGTGTGTGTGTGTGTGTGTGTGTGTGTGTGCCCTCTCATATGTAGCTTACCTTAATCCCTCGCCGGGTCTAGTCAGTACAATCAGGGGCAATGGGTTTGAATCACTAGACTAAACAGCTAACTGGCAGGACCAGCTGTGCGTGTGCATGTGTGTGCATGTGTGTGTCTGTTCAAATGAAGCCATGCCATGTTGTGACGGCTCGGGGAAAGTATTTTGTGAACTCTGAATACTTAATTACTGTTTCACTGCATACATTACGAAGTGGGCATCTGTGTGTATTTGCTGTGTGTACATAAGGCCACATTGCTATGTATAATTGCACATATGTGTGAATTGACTGCACATATACAATGATGTGCTTGTGCAAATGTGTATGTATGTGTGTGTTCATCAGTAAGTACTGTTATAAGACTGTTATATTATCCCAGTGTGTGGGTGTATGTCATTATGTTTTTATAAACTAGCACATTTGTGCACCAGAAAGCAGCTGGTGTGTGTGTGTGTGTGTGTGTGTGTGTGTGTGTGTGTGTGTGTGTGTGTGTGTGTGTGTGTGTGTGTGTGTGTGTGTGTGCGTGTGCGTCCTCTACCTCATGAGTGTCTCTGAGCAGATGTTGATGTCTACTCCGACGAAGCTTACACACTCCTGCACCACACCATCCAACGCTGTCTTCAGAGCCCCAGACGACATGTCATGCTGCGGGCACACACACACACACACAGGGATTTTAGACTTGATGTCGCGAAGGACGTGTACCATCGATCAGGCAATCAGTGCATAAAACACAGATACACTGTTTCTCACACACACAAACACACACAAATAGAGAAAGGGAAGGAGAGACAGGAAGAACAGAGGGAAAGAGGTGCCGAATGAAAGAGGAGATGTGACAGACAGAGGGGTAGGGGGGAGTAAAGGAGGGGGTGTGGGGGAGTAATGGCTGATTGACAGAGAGGTGGTGAGAGGTGAGAAAGCAGACAGAATGTTTAGTTTGGCCCCAGTCGGTGGTCTGCTTCTCCTGAAGCTCTCTCTCGCTCTCCCTCCCTCTCCCTCTTCATGGTCTTGTTACTGTCAATAAAGATTATTCTCTATGAACTCTTCACACGCCTGCTCCACCTTCAGCCTATCAAACATTAAAGGGACTGTTAGGAGGGTAAGCGGCACACATTCCAGAACAAGAACAGAAGCCCCGAATGACAGCAGCTCATAACGGGGGAGAGAGTGGGGGAGTCTGAGTATGAAGATAACATGAGTTAAGAGAAAAGGGAGGAGAATCGTCACGAAAGGCGTAAAAAAATATCTCGTGTGGTTTCAGTGTGTGGGTAAAAAAGAAATGTGAGCGAGAGAAAGAGAGAGAGAGAGAAAGAGAGAGAGAGAGAGAGAGAGAGAGAGAGAGAGAGAGAGAGAGAAATCCTGTGCAATACGTTTCTGCGCTGGTAATGTTGTGGTATGTCATGCAAATTAAGTACAGGGGTGTGTGTGTGTGTTTATGTGCAAGTCTTTAGATGAGGGCTTGATGTGACATAATGGTCTGTCCTTCAACACCTGAAAAAGAGAGAGATATAGTGGGAGAGAGCAAGAGAGAGAGAGGAGAGAGCCAGACAGACAGACAGATGGACAGAGATAGAGATAGAGACAGAGACAGTTAGAGAAAGAGCAATAAAGCCCTGTTCCATGATAGCACCCAGAGAGCTCAAACGCCCAGGACAGCAGTCTGTCCCGGTAATTGACAGCTCTCCTCGACAAGGAAAGGTCTTCTTGCGACACGGAGGGATCCCTAGTATGCACAGCTCCCCTAGTGGCTCAGGAGAGGGCTTCAGCCTGACTGTGGTAATGTCACGGTCTCGACCGTGCCTCCGGTTTTCCCCATGTGCCTCTACCTGTCTGTCTCTGTCTGTCTGTGTGTTGGCGGGCGTGGCTCCAGACTCCGGCGCCTCCCCAGCTTCATTATCTACGTCTCTCCCACCTGCTCTGTTCTCACACCTGCGATCCATCTACAATCACCTACAGGACAAGAACCCCGGCTTTCCACCAACTCATCGCCAGATCGTTGATTCAGCCAGTGTGGTCAGCAAAAGTTCCCGGCCAACTAGAAACGTGATTTCTAGCCCTGTGTTTTCCTTCATTGTTCTAACCGTGTCTCTCCTCTACCCCAGGATCTCTAACCGTCACCAGCCATACCGCTCCTCTGCCTGCCTGCCTGCCTGCCCTGCCCTGCCCTGCCTGCCGGTCCATCATCTGCCTGCCACGCTCACCACCAGTCCCTCTGGCTTCACCCCGCTTCCGCCTCCTGCTCGTTCCAGTCTTTCCCCGGATTTCCCCCCAAATAAATACTCATCGTTTTCCTTACTCCGAGTCTGGGTTTTGCATTTGGGTCCACCAGTGATATCGTGACAGAACGATCTGGCCAACATGGACCCAGCGGACCGGAAAGCAATCGACAGCCAGGGTGAGTTTCTGGGGCAGAACGAACAGGCACTTCAGAACCTCGCCGACGACAACCAGGCCATGATCACCCAGATCACTCAGATAACCAAGCAAGTAGCCATGCTAACCTCTCACCTTACCTCGCCAGCCACTTCAGCCCAGCTCAACCAGCCCATCCCGGCTCCACCCCCAGTGCCGCGTCCGACTAGGGAGTTCTACGCCCCGGATCTGGAACATTTCTCTGGGGATGCGGGTAAATGCTGAGGGTTTATCCTCCAATGCCCCTTGGTTTTCCACCAGCGGCCGCTGACCTTCCCCACCGATCAGTCGAAGGTACGTTTTGTTCTATTGAGAGGGAGAGCTCTGGCCTGGGCCGAAGCGGTCATCTCTCATCAGCCGATAGCTGTGTTTTCCTTCAATGATTTTATCTCTGAGTTTAAGGAAGTTTTTGATCACCCCGACCACTGGGGAGACGCATCCAAATGCCTGGCTAATCTTCGCCAGGGAGCCCGGATCGTAGCCGATTTTTCTGTGGATTTTAAAACGTTGGCTGCTGACGCGGGGTGGGACGACTCAGCGTTACGAGGTACATTTTTAAACTGTCTCAATGAACAATTGCAGCATGAGATAGCAGCCTGAGATGAACCTGCCAATTTTAAGACTCTTGTCTCGCTGGCGATTAGGCTCGACAACCGTCTGCAGGGGCGCCGCAGGCAAAAGGCGATTCATCTACCATCACCTAACACCTCTCACACCGCTCTTCCTTTCCACTGTAGGTCGGGAGTCCTCCCTTCCACCACCACCCTGGCTCCGCCTTCCACGACTCTCCCGGACGGAGAGCCCATGCAGCTGGGGAGCGCCCGCCTGTCTCCTGCTGAACGGCTGCGCAGAATACGGTGGGCGGTGTGTCTCTACTGCGGGGAACCCGGTCACCTTTTGGCCACCTGCCCTGTTCGACCAAAAGGCGGGGCTCACCAGTAGCTGTGGGGGTGCTGGTGAGCCAATCATCCAGTTTTACATTCCCACTAGGGGTGTAACGGTATGTGTATTCGTCCCGCGACTTCACGGTATGGACGTCACGGTTCGGTACGTGCAGCCATACGACGAATATGTCTGAGTCACACTCCAATCCAGAAGGTGGCGATAAAGCACCTAAACGCTGTTTGTCAACCGCCATTAAGGAACAAGAACAGCAGAAGAAGACCGAAACAAGATGAAGCGGACGCGTTCACGTTTCACGTGAGTGCAAATGAGACACAGGAGCTAGAAGACCCGCCTGCTACTTTCAAATCAGCTGTGTGGGAAAATGTCGGGTTCTCAGTGGACTACAGCGGCGATGGAGATCTGTAAAGAGAGATGAAGCTTGAGTACCTTTAAGAGATGCATATGACCTTTCAGATTCACAAATTAATCACAAATGTGATACATTACTCCTAAAGGCACTGATTTTATTTTCTCATATTTACAATTTTTGTATTTTTCACACCAGGAGATGTTATTCAGTTCTGTATTGCTTTTTATTTTGCATCAGCCCTAGGCCGAAATAATTGAAACACTCCTTGTTATTATTTATTTTGTAGTATTTTCAGAACATGAGAGCTGCTTTTTCAGTTTTGGAGCTTATTGAACCTTTTTGTTTGACGTCATCCAACATAACAATATGGCCTATGGGGACAGTGTATGTTTGCTGTTTACATTTAACTGTATAATACAGCATATGGAAAAGTTTGAGTTCTTTATTTTTATAATGAAGTTACCAAAGTTGCCAGTTTGCAAATACTACCTGGCCTGCTACCTCAGTACCTCCCTACTAGCAGGTTTTGTTTTCCTCTGTTTTTTTGGGAGGGTCGGGCTTAAGCTTTGAATGTTTAAATATAGCTTAAGTGGAACAAATTGAAACGCTGTACAAGTTTTATTTTTTTATTCTATTTATTTTGTACTTTTATAACATAAGAGATGCTTTTCAGTTTTGTAGCTGATTGTGACCAATTGCTTTTTGGTTTTTTTATCAGCCCTACATAGAAATATGACCGATGCAAGAGTGTATGTTCACTGTTGTGTTTACTGCTTGATACACTACAGGGTCAGGCTGTACCAACTATCTCAGGGGGGACTATACGACACTAGGTGGAACTAAGTATAACTTGCACTACTGTCTGTTCAAAATAAATGAAAAGAAACCTAGCCTTATGCATTTGGGATTTTTGTTGCTTTTTTCCTGTTGTACCGAACTCGTACCGAACCGTGACCCCAAAACCGAGGTACGTACCGAACCGTGGCTTCTGTGTACCGTTACACCCCTAATTCCCACGTATGCAGTTTAGAGCCACCCTGTGCTGGGACCAGGAGACTCTGCCCCTGGTGGCCCTAGTGGACTCTGGTGCTGACGAAAATGTTATTGACTCCGACCTCGCTTCCCAAGCCGGCCTCGCCGCTGAACCACTTGCCACTCCCCTGGATGCCAACGCGCTGGATGGCAGACTTCTGGCCCGGGTCACCCACCAGACCAAACCTCTGCTCCTCATCCTCTCTGGCAACCACTGGGAGCTGATCCGGTTCCACCGAATATCCTCACCCCATGCTCCGATCGTCCTCGGTCATCCCTGGCTGAAGCGGCACAACCCCCACCTCGATTGGGCCTCCGCAAGGTAATTAGCTGGAGCCCATTCTGCCTATCCACATGTCTGCAATCCGGTCTTCCCCCAACAGAGGGCGTGGCGGCGCCATCGATGTCCAAGCCCCCGGACCTGTCCTCCATTCCATCTGTCTACCATGACCTGGGGGAGGTCTTCAGCAAACAGCAAGCCCTCTCTCTGCCTCCGCATCGCCCCTATGACTGCACCATAGACCTCCTCCCGGGAGCCAACCTACCATCCAGCCGCCTGTACAACCTGTCACGTCCGGAAAGGGAGACCATGGAGGGCTACATCAAGGTCTCCCTGGCTGCTGGCATCATCCGGTCCTCCTCATCCCCGGTAGGCGCTGGGTTCTTCTTTGTCTCCAAGAAGAACCACTCCCTGCGCACATGCATCGACTTCCGGGGCCTAAACAATATAACTGTAAAAAACAAATACCCTCTGCCCCTGATCAACTCCGCTTTCGAGCCTCTCCAGAATGCCACAGTGTTCTCCAAGCTGGTCCTCAGGAATGCCTACCACCTGGTTAGGATTCGTGATGGGGACGAGTGGAAGAGAGCCTTTAACACTCCTCTGGGGCATTTTGAATATCTGGTTATGCCCTTCGGCCTAACCAACGCCCCAGCCGTCTTCCAGGCTCTAGTCAACGACGTGCTCCGGGATTTCCTCAACCGGTCCGTGCTTGTCTACCTGGATGACATCCTCATCTTCTCCCGCAACATCAAGGAGCATGTCCAACACGTCCGCCAGTTGCTACAACGCCTGCTGGAAAACAAACTGTTCGTGAAGGAGGAGAAGTGTGAGTTCCACATCAGTTCGGTGGGCTTCCTGTGCTACATCATTGAGAGCGGCAGGTGAGAGCGGATCCAGGCAAAATCCAGGCAGTGTTTGAGTGGCCTACGCCCACGTCCCTGAAGCAACTGCAGCGCTTCCTTGGCTTCGCCAATTTTTACCACTGCTTCATCCGGGACTACAGCCACATAGCCGCCCCCCTGACTAAACTCACCTATCCAGTCGTCCCCTTCTCCTGGACCCCCAAGGCAGGTCAGGCCTTCGCTGAGCTGAAGGAGCGCTTCACCTCCGCACCCATCCTGGTTCACCCCGACCCTTCTCGCCAGTTCATCATGGAGATGGATGCCTCAGACACGGGGGTCGGGGCTGTCCTCTCCCAACGCTCCGGCTCAGATCAGAAGCTCCACCCTTGTGCCTTCCTGTTCCGTCGTCTGTCGCCTGCGGAACACAACTACGACGTGGGCAACCGTGAGTTGCTGGCGGTGAAGCTAGCCCTGGAGAAGTGGAGGCACTGGCTGGAGGGGGCCGAACATCCCTTTGTGGTTTGGACTGAACCTCGCTTACATCCAGTCAGCCAAGCGCCTCAACTCGCGTTAGGCTTGTTGGGCCCTATTCTTTGGGTGGTTCCGGTTCACCCTTACCTACTGCCCGGGATCCCGCAACGTGAAGCCTGATGCCCTATCCCGCCTGTACGTCTCCCAGGAGGCTCCACCCAACCCGGACACCATCCTCCCGTCCTCCTGCGTGGTGGCGGCAGTCACCTGGGAGATCGAGACGCTGGTGAGGCAGGCCCAGCAGACTCAACCCGACCCAGGTAACGGCCCTCCTAACCGTCTGTTTATACCCGACTCTGTCCGCTCCCAGGTCCTCCAGTGGGGGCACACATCCCGAATTGCCTGTCATCCAGGGGTGGGTCGCACTCTGTCACTCCTCTGGAGACACTTTTGGCGGCCAGCTATGGAGGCCGACACCCGAGCCTTCGTCGCTGCCTGCACCATGTGTGCTCGTGGCAAGACTTCCCATCGGGCCCCAGCTGGTCTGCTTCTTCCCCTGCCTGTTCCCAGTCGCCCTTGGTCCCACATCGCACTCGACTTCATCACCGGGTTGCCCCCGTCCCAAGGTAACTCCACCATCCTCACCATCATAGACCGTTTCTCTAAGGCTGTACACTTTGTCGCTCTCCCCAAACTTCCCACAGCTCATGAGACGGCCGAGCTGCTTACCCTCCATGTCTTTCGCCTCCACAGGATCCCCTCGGATGTCGTGTCGGATCAGGGGCCACAGTTCTTCTCCCAGGTGTGGAGGTCCTTCTGCCAAGCCCTGGGAGTCGCAGTGAGTCTTTCCTCGGGTTTCCATCCCCAAACAAATGGCCAAACGGAACGGGCTAACCAAGACCTCGAGTCCGCTCTCCGTTGTGTTGCTGCCCGCAACCCCACCTCCTGGAGCTCCCAGCTACCTTGGGTGGAGTATGCCCACAACTCCCTGACCAGTGCAGCCACGGGGATATCACCGTTCGAGGCATCCTTGGGCTATCAACCTCCCCTGTTTCCAGCCCAGGAGGAGGAGATTGCTGTGTCGGTCCAGGCTCATCTTCGCCGTTGCCGTCAGATCTGGAGGGAGACACGCTCCGCTCTCCTCCGCACCACCGACCGCAACCGACGTCTGGCTGATCACCACCGGATCCCGGCCCCAGACTACCGACCAGGTCGGAAAGTTTGGCTTTCCTCGAGGGATATTCCCCTTAAGGTCACTTCCAGAAAACTGTCCCCCCGTTTCATTGGTCCTTATGAGATCATTAGCATCATCAACCCCTCTGCTGTCAAACTGTTACCCAAATCCATGAAAATCCATCCCACCTTCCACATCTCCCAAATTAAACCAGTGTCTGTCAGCACTTTGTGCCCTCCAGCCGTTCCCCCTCCACCCCCCCGGATCATCGACGACCACCCAGCCTACACACCGTCCGCCGGCTGCTGGACGTGCGTCGCCGAGGCCGAGGATACCAATACCTTGTCGACTGGGAAGGATACGATCCGGAGGAGCGCTCCTGGGTCTCCCGTCGCCTCATTTTGGACCCCTCCCTCGTCCGGGAGTTCCACCGGGCCCATCCAGACAAGCCGGGTGGGTCGCCTTGAGGCTCCCGTTGAGGGGGGATACTGTCACGGTCTCGACCGTGCCTCCGGTTTTCCCCATGTGCCTCTACCTGTCTGTCTCTGTCTGTCTGTCTGTCTGTGTGTTGGCGGGCGTGGCTCCAGCCTCCGGCACCTCCCCAGCTTCATCATCTACGTCTCTCCCACCTGCTCTGCTCTCACACCTGTGATCCATCTACAATCACCTACAGGACAAGAACCCCGGCTTTCCACCCACTCATCGGCAGATCGTTGATTCAGCCAGTGTGGTCAGCAAACGTTCCTGGCCAACTAGAAACGTGATTTCTAGCCCTGTGTTTTCCTTCGTTGTTCTAACCGTGTCTCTCCTCTACCCCAGGATCTCTACCCGTCTCCAGCCATACCGCTCCTCTCCCTGCCTGCCTGCCTGCCTATCCATCATCTGCCTGCCACGCTCACCACCAGTCCCTCTGGCTTCAACCCGCTTCCGCCTCCTGCTCGTTCCCCTGGCTCCACTCCAGTCTTTCCCCGAATTTCCCCCCAAATAAATACTCATCGTTTTCCTTACTCCGAGTCTGGGTTTTGCATTTGGGTCCACCAGTGATATCGTGACAGGTAATTCAGCCAGAGGCGGTGGAGTGGAGGGCTCCAATCTGAGCCCATAACAGTACAAATGAAAGATTTACGATTTGCATGACTCAGGATGACTCAAACAAGAACAAAAAAACAAAAGAGAAGGAAGTCCTCGGTGAGGTTACACAAGAGATGACACAGTTGTGGTGTGTGTTCACACAAGTATCTCTTAGCATGTTTTAACAACCTGAAACCCTTCTCACATTTCTCCTGGAACCTTAGAGGAGGAGAAGTGGAACAGACAAAAGCACAAATACCATGCATACATACTGTATATATACACATCCAACTATCATGGAAGGAGTCTTGTTATGTATGTGTGTACTGTATATCTGTAATTAGATTTTCCCCACAAATCATTTATCCGATCAACTTTATCCGATCAACTTCTTCTGGGGGACACCCCAGGCCCAATGGCCTGGGGGTAAAAACTGGTTTTGAGTCTGGTAGTCCAGTAACAATGCTCCAGTAACATTTACCAGACGGCAGCAGCGTGAGCTGTAGCGGTGGCTGTAGTCCTCAATGATTTTCTGTGCTTCCTAAAGCATCGTGTGGTAGATGCTTTGCACGGCTGGGAGATGGCAGCCGATGATGCACTCCATTGTCTTCATCACCCTCTGGAGGGCCTTGTGATCAGCAGCGGAGCAGCTGCCAAACCAGGCATTAATGCAGCCAGAGAGGATGCTCTCGATGGTGCACCTGCAAAAGTTTGTGAGAGTTTTTGCAGACATAACAAACTTCTTCTTCTTCTTCGGCACAGGGACAATGGTGGTCTGTTTGAAGTAGGTGGGGACTGTAGACTGGTATAGGGAGAGGTTGAATATAGAGGTGAATACCTCCGCTAGCTGGTCGGCGCACCATCTGAGGACTGGAATGCCGTCGCAATCGGTCTTTTTCAAATGGGCAAGTTTCAAATGGGCACATGGCTAGTATATCATTTTAAATAAACAAAAGGATCTATCGGTAAAAAGAACACAAGATCAAAAAGAACACGCTTGGCAAACTAAAACCACACGACATCAGACACACACACAGAAGCAGACCATCTTCACGTCCTAACATACTGTAGCATAGACCCCCAGAAACTCAGCGCACACACGCATACACACACAGGCTCCTGAAGTGTGAAGGTCACATTTGGATTGGTCAGATACAAGCTGCAGCCAGCCAACCAGGACGCCGTAACAAAGTGCTTCTGTCTGCGCCGACTAGAGTTTAGTGGTTCCTAATGCGCTGTGTTGTCAATCAGAGAGACATCGAGAAAGGCAGACAGATGGAAACAGAGAGAGAGGATATGTGATAACTTGGAGAAAAAACTAAACTCGATGCCACTATGCGACATAAGGCATTTGCACACATACACACACTTGCATGTACACACACACATGCACACATGTGCATGTCACCCACGCTGGAATGTCAAATTTAAAATACAAGAAAACAGAGAAGGTGAGAAAGCTAAATAGGGAGGAGACGAAAAACCAACTGCTGAGATGCTGAGTGACATGGAGCCACAATGGAGGCTTAAGTGTTTGGACAGGACACAGTGAATGACTGATGCCGCTCAGAACTTGGCAACTGGCACCACGCTGGAGCCGGGGCCGGAGGCATGTACATACTAAAAGCCTGGACGACGATTGACACAAAGCTAAGAGTAGTGGGAGAGTAGTGAAGAGTAGAAATATCATTAAAAACTCAGCAGATCAAGTGACATGAAAGTGTGACGCTATTCATGTTCTAGGTCTTATGATAAATGATGCCTCGCCTTGTTTAGGGAATGACATATCTACGCTGCTGCTGTCATGTCCGCCACCAACATCCAAGTAGCCAACATTCTGTTTTGGTTCCTTGGTCGCTGAACACAATTTAAAAAATATATTTCAAAGAAACTTGTTACTGTGGTAGGCAGCATAACAAAGACATAATTAAGAATGATAATCTCCCACAAAGAGCATAAGCATTCTTGCTCAAACAATGGAGGGTACAAAAACCACCCCACAAACCAGTATGTTAATGTTGTTCTGCTTGATGAAAGGTTTACAGCTATTAATTTGGTGATCAAATGTCTACAATCCTCAATCATGATGGCCACTGTGTAATAGGATAGCCCAGTGGTTTTCTAGCTTGTTGCACCCGAGGCACACCAAGGGCAAGCCAAACTCTCAATGCACACCTATATTCATATCCATGCAAAATAGCCTCACAAATTTTATAAATGTATTTTATTTACTAATGCCAAATACAATGTGGCAAACAATTATATTATTATAAATATTTATTCACAAAATAATTCAAGAATGTCTACTTTGTCAAATAGAATAGAAATATAAGAACTTGACAGTACGTACAAATGACAGTACGTACAAATGAATGCTTTTTAGGGCACCACATTGGATACACGTAGGTACACATTTTTACAACTTTCACTTTTTAGTGTTCTTTGTTATCTTTCTACTGTGACACATACCCTGTCACAAAGAGCAACAGCACCATTCGTCAACAATGTTAATGTAATATTTTGTGACACGGTAATTGTATCGAGAGAAAACCACACCATACTGCACGGCCCGTTCATGCAAAACAAAGTGCAAGTCTATTTCTTTAATGGTACGGCACGTCGTCTGTTTCTGCCTGGTCATCTGTTATGAAAGACAAACAACGTATTGTCTTCAAAGTCTTCATGGCACTTATTGTCACTACATTTATAAAGAGGAGACGCTACAGCGGTGGAACTGTAACTCGGTGTGAATCAATGGAGTCTCTGTGTGAACAGACAAGACTCCAGGGTTATCGAAAGGTCGCTTACAGCTTGAATGACAGCTTCCATGAACTCTGTAAAAAAATAAAAGAAAACGCTGCATGTAACACATAGCCAGCAGTGGAGGAAATTGCCCTTGGTAGACATAAGAACATGCGTGCGCTGCGTGTGCGTGCGTGGTGTGTGCATGTGAGAGATGACTGGGTGGTTAAACACACAAGTCATAAATCAGTTGGAAAGTGATATGACAGCAAATAGATGGCTTTATGAGGTTTCTTTTTTTTAATCCCCCCATGAATGCCTAATGGGTATTTCTCTACTTCCTGCAAAACAACTACACATCCATTCATATTGGTGGACATGGACGGCCTGAGGTGGTGAGAAAAGGGCCCAATTAAAGTTTGCCACTTTTTTGTGTTTGTCTACACTTGTCAATTCCACACACACCCACACACGACCTGAGGCCTGGATAGACAGAGCGTGAGAAAACGTGAAAAGATTCCTTTTGCTGCTCAGAGATCCACACAATGGTTGTTATACACACAAGTACAATTTGACTATTATAATTAGAACCGCACGAGTAGTCCAAGTAAACTCAATGTTTTCATAACACAGGGCCATTCTGAACAGTGAAATTCAAAAAAGTAGGCGAAAAAAGATAAGATAAAATAGGAAGAAGAGAATTTGTATATGTACACATATACACATATATACACATATATACATCCATATATATACACATACATATATACAGTACATATATATGCATCGAGCGGCAGAATGTACATAAGATAATACACTAACACAATATACATAATGGTAAAAAATATAAAATGTAATGTTATGTTGACTGTAGAAGTATTGATTGAACATTGAGTATTATTAATGTGTAAGTAAGTAAGGGCAGATACACAAGTGAGGGCAGCATTAGCAGGAATATGGCATGTCAAGATCCACCTGTTCAGAGTTCACCTGGACTCTGCATACCCAACCCCTCCCCGCCTTCCTCTGTGAATCCCTATCACTAACTTCTTCTAAACTTGCGGATTTGTACGTCTTGGCATTATTAATAGTAAATGATAACTGGATTGCATTTATATAGCGCTTTTATCCAAAGCACTTTACAGTATTGCCTCACATTCACCCATTCATACACCAACCATGCAAGGTAACAACCAACACGTCAGGAGCAGTTTGGGTTAGGTGTCTTGCTCAGGGACACCTCAACACTTAAGGCTGTTCCATACTCTGCGAGACGCGAGAACAAAGTTCTCGCACCTAAGGCCCCGCCCACAAAATGACGTCATTTTGTTCTCGCAGACCTAGGTCAGGTGTTCTCGCAAGATGTTCTCGACACATCAGCCGGGCCGAACTTTGTTCTCGCGTCTTGTCCGAGAACTATTGTGTGATTGGTCAATTTGAAGTGGGCGTGGTTAATGCGCTTTCCGCCAGCGCAGAAGTTTCCTGCTGTGGGCGGGGCCTTTGAGGAGTTTCTCGCGGAGTATGAAATGTCCAGGGCGGCGAGAACTTTGTTCTTGTTCTCGCAGACCTAGGTGCGAGAACAAAGTTCTCGCGTCTCGCGGAGTATGGAACAGCCTTTAGCTAGGCGGAACCTGGGGATCGAACCAGCAGCCTCCCAGTTGCCAGACAACTGCTCATACCGCCTGAGCTACTGCCACCTATCCAATAGTACTTAGCATTGCTTGGCATATTGTATGTTTTTAGACGTTGGTAACATGCTCGAAAACAGCTCTATTCTTATCTTTATGTACCACAGCGTTATATTGCTGCCTCTCCTTCTACAAATGTACTCTTTGCAAGTCGCTTTGGATAAAAGCTTCTGCCAAATGCCCTAAATGTAAATGTCATAGCATAAATATAAAAAACATAGAGAATCAGGGCATATGTCCAGAGTATTTAAATATAGCATAGGGAATATGGCATATGTAGTTGAATGATCTAAATATTATCAATGTTATAAATGTACATTTAAAGTGATCAATATGATCACTTCCCACAATCTTGTGGGAAAAAAGTGTTTTTGAGTCTGGTGTGCCTGGATGCTCCAGTAACGTCTACAAGATGGCAGCAGTATGAACAGTCCATGGCTTGGGTGGCTGTGGTCCTCGATGATTTTCTGTGCTTTCCTAAAGGATCGTGTGGTAGATGCTTTGCACGGCAGGGAGATGGCAGCCGATGATGTGCTCCGCTGTCTTCACCACCCTCTGGAGGATGATTTATACCATGGTGAATACTCTTTTCTGATTGGCTGCTAGGTGTGCATGAATACCATATCATGGACACGTAGTTCGGCCCAGGTTTAATCACTTCTAAATTCATCTGCTACCCAACTTGTAACCATAGCAACAATAAAGCTGTCAAAGCTTATCAACACAGCAAGCACAGCTGAGATCTCAAATTGGTAAACTAACGACCGGGAAGGAAAACACACAAATTGCTGAAGAATGGGACACAGGAGAGGAAAAATGTCCGCAATAATTTAGCAATTTAATACTTTGTAAAGTGTTACAGTGATGGAGCCATAACCTTCGCTTACGTCAACCCGTTGATTTATACCGTTACTATCCGGCTGACATACTGCCCTTTCCCCTCGGTCCTGCAGGTGGAGCTGTTGAAGCATTTTAACCAGTCTTTTTTGAAAGAACAGAGAAAATGTATTTTACAGTATAAATGATACTAACATTTGGTATTGGTTTATTTCAAACATACTTTTTTATATTATATTATAGCCCTTTTTATATTATATTATTAGACCTTTAAATCATTCTATTCATGTCTAGGGGTGATGACCTGCACATATTCTGCTGTTGGTGACTAGAGAAACAGAATCAGTGCTGTATTTCTTGTATTTCTAAGCCATTTTCTTAAAGTTAATCTTGTAGCAGCTTCTTTTGCACAAATGTATCGGCCCTAACAACATACAAGCAACTCCTGGACATTAACTTTGGTCTACAACAAAGTTTCTGGGATACTTTTTAAATCGATCCTGGCCGGCAGAGATCGTATGAGCGAGCCACAACAACAACTGTGGTGAGGCACCTCCAGAGAAGCAAAGAGGGAAACACTGTAGGAAAGGAAGCGGCATTCGGCACAGACTGAGAGTCCAGGCACACCGTCCACCTCTGCTCAACATTCTTCTAGCTAATGTCCAGTCTCTGGAAAATAAGTTAGAAGATATTAGGGCGAGGATTCGATTCCAACAGGACATAAGGGACTGTAATATTTTTTGTCTGACGGAAACATGGCTGAACCCGCTGGTGCCGGATCGAGTAATTTGTCCTGAGTCCTGAGTCCTCTGACCCTTTTTAAATCCCGGGATTATAGAGCCCCTTCCCGGGAAATCCTGGGATTCCTGTAGAAACCGGAAGTGCTTTTTAATACTAATTTAATGCTAGGCCTATATAAATAAATGCAACAGAACAACGCTATTTTATCGCATACAAATGTTTTCTATGAAGAACATGCAGCAATTCTGTTGAAATTCTCATGAAGAAAAAAATAATCCATCTTCGGTACATTTTTAACAAAAAGAGGCCTCGCATCGCTGTGCTTATATTTTACGCTGCATAAAATGTTTTAGAAAATGTTTTTCAAAGGTTAATTTAGAAAAAAACATGTTATTTTTAATAACAAAAAAGATAGGCCTACTTTGTTGAAACAGTGACTAATTCCTTGTGCTTAATAATGTGTCAAATAGCCTACTTTATAGGCCTAGCCTATCAAAAGGAGATCAAAGAGCAACTAGCCTATTCCACAGTTAGGCCTAGCCTACTACATTTCTTTAAGATGACTTTCCAACTTTCCTTGCTTTTATTCTCATGAAGTGCGACTTCAAGAAGCACAAGGCATTGATTGAGCGGTTGCTCAGCCTATTTCTGAGCTTTGTCACGAACTGCCCGCAAACTGAGCAGGCTCTTTTTCGGCTTCGACAGACGTGGGCTGTATTGTCGCAAGAGCAGAGTAGAGCTGCTGGAAGTTTTTGGGTCGTTCTTTGGTCGCCTCGAAGAGCGCAAATTCCTTTGAAAGGATTTTGTGTAGGTCATTCCCACACTTCTCATCTGGCTCGGGAGATTTCATGCAATCATCAATTGCTTGCTGCAGATGTGCCCGAAGGCTCGTGGTTGCTTGAGAAGCATCTGATTGGGAATCAGATTCTGGTGACACAATGCCCGTGTCAATGAAGAGTCGCTCGAATAGACCAGTTGCTGTCTTCAGCAGCATAGCTCTGGAAGACATATTAACTCGGTGGGCCTATATAGGCCCACTAGGCCGACAGTGTAGGCCTATTATGATCACTAGGTAGGCTATAATAATAATAATAATAATAATAATAATAATGATAATAATAATAAACAATAATAATAATCCAATAATATAACATTTAATAGAGGCGAATATAATAACATGATAGCCTAGGCTAGCCCTGTACTCATTATTTGTCTCGGTATCTACACAACCCGGTCATTGTAAATCCCGGAGATCAGCTGTTTAAATAGGCCTATATTGTAGGCCTGTTATGATCAACAGGTAGGCTATAATATAATAATAATAATAATAATAATAATTTGTGTGCGTTATAGGCTATGTATTGCATACCTGTACAGAGACACAATGTTGTTCTGCCTCCTGTCTTGGAATCTGGTCTTGATGGCATCGTGCATATCCCTACATATTGTAGTGTCGTGTTTTTCCAGTTCAGATAATATGAATCTGAAAACTCCATCTGCCTTCAGGAGAGTTGTTACACGTTCGCACAGCGTTTTCACTCCCATCTTTAGGGGTTTCAGGCAACTTGATAGTTCCTTGAGACGTTTCAGCACCTCTTTGTTCAGGATTAGTGATGGTTGAGAGTCTATCAGTGCCTTGGTGACGGGGCGATGCAGCAGAATGTACCGGTCCACCATGTCATACATACTGTCCCATCTTGTGCGACAGTCAAGAATGAGCTTCATTTCTTTGCCAAGTTATTCTTCAACATATGCTTGAAGTTTGTCATTGTTGACACCAGACTTCCTGAAATGACGCGCAATCTTTCTAACCTGAGAGAGAGAGTGAAAGATTTAATAGTCTTTAAGGCCTACATCCCCGGGCTAATAGGCCGTGGACCTGTCTAAAAAGGAGTGTTGAAAAGGTCCTGGCCCTATTGTATATAATTATAGGCCTACCAACACAGTAAATCAATTAAATAAATAATTTTTAAGTGAAAGATAAATAGGAATGATAATACTGTATTATCAAAACAAATGTATTCATTTAATTAGGCATAGGGCCTAATTAAATATGTAGCCTAATTTGTTTGCTATTAGACTAAATAATCACCTTTTCCACAGTCTCCCGTAAGGCAACTCTTGATAGATGTGCATACTGGTCAGCATCGGGGAATCCTCTTCTTCATCATCATCATCTTCTTCTTCGCTATCATCATTGTCAGGCACACCATCTACACGCGTATAGAGGACATCCATCACCGCCAGGTGAATTGCATGTGCATATCACAGCTGATGCTCTGGGAGGACTAGTTTTCCGTATTTCACCATCACTGATGCCCCATCCGTGGTGGGACACACGGTATGCTTGTCCAAGTTGAGAGTGTACGCACCGAGTTGGTTATTAACCAACTCAACGATTCGATCGCCAGTCATACTCCCTTCGATTCGAAATACTCCCAGATTCCAATGTTCTCTTTCGGAATGGAGATTTATGTTAATGAATCGTCTGTTCTGCACCGACGTGTACTCGTCCATGGTAAGGGAGAAGCGAGTACCCGTTTTCACCATCACTTCAAACGCATCAGCGAGCTTACTCTGCTGTTTCGCGGCATAAGATAGAATCATGTTGGAGATGCCCAAGTGGTTCTTGGGCACGCTATAGCCGTCTTTGCGCAGGGCAGACTGAATGCAGGCGCTAGAACTAATGGCATTGAAAGAGAAGCCATCTAAGGCTGCCAACTCGGAAAGGATTTCTTCTACGGGTCTTTTGGGCTCAAAGAAAGAGTGGATTTTGGGTGTTTTTTCGATGACTCGTCGTCGTCATCCCCTCCTGGCCTAGACATGTGGCTATGTAAATGCCGGAGCAAGCCACTCGTTGAACCCCCTGCACACTTGATAATCTTCTTGCAGGTTTTGCATTTTGCTTCTGTGTCGTTTAATTTGGCGAAATCCTTCCATGCTGCCAATCCCGCTGCCATGTTTGCGTCGACAATGCAGCACGCGGCCTAGCCTACTGAACCCAAACGGTGCTTCTTTTTCTCCAAATCCGCGCAAGTGATTTTTTTTTAGACCTTATACAGGTAGTTCGTATGCCTGCCTATCTAAACAAGAAAATAATAATATTTGCACTATATATTGAGTATGTATTATTAGTTTAGGCTACTATTAATGCAACATAGTTATAAAAAGTGAACAAATACCCCCTCCAAAAAACCGGGCCCATTGCTAATTCCCGGTAATAAAGGGACTGAAGATCAACCCTAGTGCAACCCTAAGAATATTAAGACTCTTTATTGCTCCTGCTCGCCGAACCTAGCATCTGACGATCTCTTGCCATCTATACTATCTTCCCCGGGAGTTCAGTACGGTCATCATTACAGCCATCTACATCCCGCCACATGTGGATGTGACCTAGACCCAACATCAGACCCAACATCCTGACACGGCTGTGGTGGTGGCAGGGGACTTTAATGGGGCCACTCTAAAGAAAGTTATTACGTCATTCTGTTTCACCAGTCACCAAAGTCATTACGTGTGTGAAAGGGGAGAATTTAACCTAACTTTGGACCACTGCTATACGCCATTCAGGAGAGGCTACAAAGGCTGCCTCTCTTCCCCTCGTTCGGCAAGTCAACCATGCCGCCATTTTCCTGCTGCCGGAATATAAACAAAGGATAGTGCGAGAGGCAGTAGTGACAAGGGAAGTTGTCATGAGCGGTGGTCATGAGCGACGCTGACTGGATATGTTCTGATCCAGCTCCAGTGTCGTCAGCGAGTTGCAATGCTAGAGGACACCATCGTCCCCACGTAAGGTGAGATTCTTTCCTAATCAAAAACCGTGGGTCAATGAATCATTTGTGGCACCCTGAACGCCCGTACTGCTGCCTAGAACTCCAGCCTCGTATCCGGCAACTTGGACGACTACAAAGCGGCATCCTACGGACTACAGCGAAGGACGCAAAGAGGAGGTAGAGAGGTAGAGTGGAGGAGCAGATGGAGCAGTGTGACACCAGATGCCTATGGCAAGGGCTACGGACTATCACAGATTACCGGGGCAGAACCCCCTCAACTCTGAGTGCAGACCCATCCCTAGCAGACAATCTGAACTCACTCTATGTGCGGTTCAAGGCAAGCAACAACACCGCTAGCAGGACCAGAGCTGAAGTGAGTTCCATTGCTAGGGACGAGCACACTCTCTCTGTGACCGAGCACAACGTGAGGAGGGTTCTGATAAGGGTGAACACCAGGAAAGCTGCAGGTCCTGACGGCATATCTGGATGAGGATTGAAGACCTGTGCTAAGCAGCTGACTCCAGAGTTCACCACAATATTCAACCTCTCCTTGGCTGGGTCAGTGGTTCCAGCCTGCTTCACGTGGTTCACTATTGTCCCTGTGCCCAAGACTGCCTCTCCAGCATGCCTAAATGACTACCGGGCATTGGCCCTCACCTCGGTGGTCATGAAAGATTTTGAGAGACTACATCAGATGTACTACATCTGCGCCTTCTTACCTCCCTCCATGGCAGTGTTAATTTTGGCAGCTATTTAGTCTGAGTCTTAGTCTTTAGACGAAAATGCTTATTATTTTAGTCACAATTTAGTTTGTCTAGTTTTATTTGACGACAACTCAAAATGCTTTCTTCCAGTTCTAGTCGACAAAAACTCATAACATTCTAGTCAACTTTTAGTCGTTACTTTTAGTACAAATTGTTTCTCTCTTGAAACTAATTAAATTGGGCTAATACAGGTATCGGAAATTGGAATCAAGGTGACAGTGTAGCGTCTGAGGTGTGTGGGCTTCAGATACACTCTTAATAGGAACAAAAACGAAGGAACTTGTACTCTTGGAGCACCAGGTTAACACGCCTCCATTTATTTCTTTCAACCACAACAACGAAGACGCATACGGATGTCACAAGCCTGCATCTACTTGCTCCAGGCATTAACACTTGAATACAATTCCATCCAGTGCCTACGTACATCCCCCTTACTGAAAGAAATGTCCCAATTTCTATGCACAAAAATAGCTCACACAAAACAGCCACAAGCCTGGAAATGTCAGCCGCCTAAACCTCCAAACTCTCTTGGCGGGGTTGCACAGGCACGCACATCTGGAAATATACATTTACATTAAGAGCATTAGGCAGACCCTTTTATCCAAAGTGACTTACAAAAAGTACATTTGTTGAAGGAGACAGCAATATATCGCTGTGGTACATAGATAAGAATAGAACAAGATAATAATAGAGCCGGTTTCGAGCATTCATAATTGCGAGGCTAATAGAACGAGCTTCATAATTGGCATAATTGGCTCCCTCTCCCACTAATGGTTCTTCAATGTCCCTGTCCATTCAAGGCAAGGCTGCAGGGCCTGATGCCCTCAGCTCTAGAATGCTCAAAGTATGTGCTACTGAGCTGTGCGTGGTATTCAAACACATTTTCAACCTGAGCCTGAGCATGATGATTGTCCCTGTCCTGTGGAAAACATCATGCCTGGTACTTCCTCCCCCCCCCCCCCCAAAAAAAACAAAAACACGTAAACAGCCTCAGTGACTGCAGACCAGTGGCTTTGACTTCACATGTGATGAAGTCGCTGGAGAGGCTAGTCTTTAAGCACATCCGTTAGTCGAACCATCACTAGACGCCCTGCAGTTTGCCTACCAGCCCCGCATTGGAGTGAGAAGACACCATCATTTTTCTGCTGCACAGGGCTCATACTGACCTGGAGGAGGCAGGCAGCTTTGCGAGAGTCATGTTCATCGCATTCTCAAGTGTTTTTAACACCATAAGACCTGCTCTGCTGAGGACAAAGCTAGTGGACATGCAGGTGGATGCTCCACTAGTAGCCTGGATCACCAACTACCTGACAGGTCGGCCACAATATGTGAGGCTGCAGAGCAATGTGTCGGACACAATAGTGAGCAACACGAAAGCACTTCAGGGGACAGTCCTGTCTTCCTTCCTGTTCACTCTACAACTCAGATTTTTTACTACTCACAGTGCTGCCACCTGTAGAAGTTTTCGGATGACTGCCATTGTGGGCTGTATCATCAAGGGACAGGAGTGTGGTGGACAGTTTTGTGGAGTGGTGTGGACTAAATCACCGGAAACTAAGCATCACTAAGACTAAGGAGTTGGTGGTGGATTTTAGGGTGCAACCGACCCACCAGAAACCAGTCAGCATCAGGGGGACTGAGGTGGATATTGTCGAGGAATACAAGCACCTGGGCGTCCACATAGACAATAAGATGGACTGGACTAAAAACACAGAGGCTCTGTACAAGAAAGGTCAGAGTATCATGTATTTTCTCCGGAGACTAAGATCTTTCAACATCTGCAGAACGTTGTTCTATCACTTGGTGGTGGCCAGTGTCATCTTCTAAGCTGTGAATGCAGCCAATGCAAATAGACTCAATAAGCTTATCAGGAAAGCAGAGCACCTTCAGTCTTAGACTGAGACTACCGAGGGGCACCACAGAACGCCTTATCTTATGTTATTAACATTTTAGTCCCGTCTTGTCTTGTCAACGAAAACAAAACACACTTTCGTCCTAGTTTTTATTATCAAAGACCTATTTTTAGCCCGTCAACGTCTCGTCTTAGTCATGGAAAAATGGTTGTTGATGAACATTTTTCGTCATAGTCAGACATATTTAGTCAACAAAATTAACACTGCTCCATGGACCTGGTAGTTCGCCTACCGGCCAAGCAGATCCACAGACGATGCTGTCTCCCAGGTAATGCACAGCTCCCTCTCTCATCATGAGAGATGGAAGAGGGGGTATGTGAGAATGCTGTTTATTGACGAGCTCTGCTTTCAACACCATAGTTCCCAGCAGACTGGCTGGCAAGCTGATTGAGCTGGGTCTGAACACCCCCCTGTGTACCTGGATCGTGGACTTCCTCACCACCATGCCCCAGGTCGTCAGGGTGGGCAAACACACCTCCAGACCCCTCACCCTGAATACAGGATCCCCCCAGGGTTGCGTCCTCAGCCCCATACTGTACTCCCTGTACACACATGCTCTAACACCATTGTCAAGTTTGTGGATGACACAGTGGTGGTGGGGCTCATCTCTGGAAATGATGAGAAGGCCTACCTAGAGGAAGTTGCTAACCTGTCAGTATGGTGCCAAGACAACAGCCTCATGCTGAATGTCTCCAAAACTAAGGAGCTGATTGTGGACTTTAGGACAACACAACATTAGAGGACTTACAAACCACTGGGGATGAATGGGACTGCTGTGGAGAGGGTGAGCAGCTTCAGGTACCTGGGAGTCCACATCTCATACCCCTTTTCCACCAACGTGAACCGAGAGCTGGTTCTGGGCTGGTGCTAGTGCCAGTTCGGAGCTGGTTCAACTTAAGAACCGGTTTGCTTTTCCACCGGCTAGAGAGCCTCGAGAGCCAACCCGCCCCCACGTCATGACGTCACTGTACGTCTGTATAAGTCTCCGCCTTCCCAGCAACGCGAGCACAACAAGAACAATGGCGGACTACATCGCGATACGAGTGATCTTGTTTTTGTAATTGTATATTTTGTTACTACCTGTTCTGTCATAACTCAAATAAAAACTGAATCTTATTTGTTTCTCTGTTCTTTAAGTATACTGAAGCAGACATGTTCACAAAATGTTTATTTAGAAAAACAATGCTGCTCCGTTAATTCGCGGTTGTGATGGGGGGGGTGCTCCGTTAATTCGCGGTTCTGATGGGGGGGGGCTCCGTTAATTCGCGGTTCTGATGGGGGAGGGGGGTGCTCCGTTAATTTGCGGTTCTGATGGGGGGGGTGCTCCGTTAATTTGCGGTTCTGATCGGGGGGGTGCTCCGTTAATTCGTGGTTCTGATGGGGGAGGGGGGTGCTCCGTTAATTTGCGGTTCTGATGGGTGCTCGTTAATTGGGGGGGGGGTGCTCCGTTAATTTGCGGTTCTGATGGGGGGGGGGGGGGGGGGCTCTGTTAATTCCTGGTTCTGATGGGGGGGGGTGCTCCGTTAATTCGCGGTTCTGACGGGGGGGGGGTGCTCCGTTAATTGGTGGGGACATGTCCCCAGCGTCCCCACTAAATTCTACGCCCATGCTCGGTACCATGCGCAGTTGCTATTAAACATCCATAAACGCCAACTCGGTTGCATCTCTTTATTTCAATATTCCTTGGCTAAGAATATTACAAGGTTAACGTTGCGTTGCCAAAGTGGTATTGGTGCGGTTGTATCAGAGTAGTCACTTCCATTGGTCGGGGTTTGTTGTGAAATGGAGCTCAGAAAGTTTTTGGCGGACTTGCTAATCCCGCACCCAGCCCGCCCTCAGCCACTGACGTAGTCGGTTCTTAGTCAGTTCTTAGTCTGGCCCAGCAAAGAGTTGGGGCCAAGAACGAACCAGTTTTTCTGGCCGGTTCTTTGGCTGTCGAAACACGAAGAACTGGTTTGTTTTAGGCTCTGGCTCCGAACCGGCCCTGAAAATGCCTTGGTGGAAAAGGGGCATCAGAGGATCTTTTGGAATACACTCATTGACACTCTGGTGAGGAATGTGAAGCAGTGTCTCTACCACCTCAGGCAGAGGAAGTTCCGAGTCTACCGGAGGATCCTTCAGACCTTCTTTGCTGGTGTGGTGGAGAGCACCCTGACAGATTCCTCCTCTCAGATTTCACCTTTACTGTGTCAGCAGCCAAATCTGCCTCTCTACCTTGCAAAGATAAACTCTTCCGCCTCCAACCCTGGGAAACTTTTCTCCATGTTCTCTTCCCCCCTCAATCCCCTCCTGCCCCCCTCCCTCACAGCTGATTACTTTGTCACCTACTTTACAAAGAAGGTGAAGGACATCACCTCCCCTTCCCCCTGCTACTATGCTCCCTCCCCCTAGATCCACCCCTGTCAGCCTTACCTGCATCGCCCCTCTCTCCTCTTAAGAAGTCAACAGGCTTGTTGCATCCAACCATGCCACCACCTGCCCCCTTGACAGAATCCCATCCTCCCTTCTCCAAGACATGTTGGGCAACATCCTGCCCTTCCTCACCGTCGCCAAAGGCTCGTCCCCCTCATCTGTGCTCATCCCTCTTGACCTGTCTGCTGCGTTTGACACAGTGAACCACCAGATCCTCCTCTCCACTCTGGCAGAGCTTAGCATTGCTGGATCTGTGTTATCCTGGTTCACTTCCTACCTGACAGAGTGCACCTATCAGGTCACATGGAATGGCTCCCTGTCCAGACCCTGCACCCTTGACAACGGAGTCCCCCAAGGCTCAGTAATAGTACCCCTACTGTTCTCCTTATACACTATATCTCTAGGCTCTGTAATTATATTCCACAGCTTCTCCTATCACTGCTATGCAGGCGACACCCAACTGTTCCCTTCGTTCACCCCCTCTGACACCCAAATAGCAAGACGCATCTCCAAATGCCTGGCTGACATCAGAAAATGGACAACTGCCAATCACCTGAAGCTTAACCTAGACAAGAATGAGCTTCTCTTCATGCCGGGGTAGACTTCTCTCAGATGGACCTACTTGCCACCATTGAGGACATCGAAGTCTCCCGTTCACAGGCTGCATGGAACCCGGGCATGGTAGTGGATGACTAGCTGTGCTGCTATGCCAACATCACCTCTGTGGCCCAATCTTGTAGAATTGCTCTCTACAACATCCACAGGATCCGGCCCTTCCTCCCACATGAAGAAGCACAGATCTTGGTCCAAGTGCTCGTCATCACTTACATCGTCTACTGCAACTCCCGCCGATGTTGGACTCCCTGCATCCGCAATCAAGCCCTTACAACGCATCCAGAACGCAGCAGCACGCCTGGTGTTCAACTTACCGCCACTGGTAATGCACTCAGAATGGCACTTCCAGCTATTTATGCAGGCAACCAAGCAATTATGAAACTCGTTCTATTAGCCTTGCAACTATGAATGCTTGAAACCTGCTCTATTCTTATCTTTATGTACCACAGCGATATATTGCCGTCTCCTTCAACAAATGTACTCTTTGTAAGTCGTTTTGGATAAAACAGTCTGCCAAACAATGTAAATGATTTAGTAAACGGTAGGCAGCTCTAAATGGAGGCTGTGTGTCAGGTCACTCTGCTCAAGCGTACACACAATATGACAGATGGCAACAAAACACTAACTGTGGATAATTATCAGGGCTGTGATGGCAGCCATCACAGCCCTGAGTCATCATTCCAACTGAGTCATCATTCCAACTTTTTTTTAATGCTTCAGAGATTGACAGCACCACAAGGCAGGATTAAAATTAAAAACTGTCTCCGACTTCCTCATTTCCTTTAGGACAGTTGCGGAGAGTTAGTTTGAGAATAACTATGGTTAAGCTATGATTAGCTTTAGTAAAGTGTCAACACTACCACAACAGCAGCAAAAACCAACACTGGAACAGGTTAGTTTAAGAGAAATAGCTCTACCAACACTGCTACAAGATTAATTTTAAGAAAATAGCTCTACCAACAGTGCTACGGCTTAGCGTTAGGAAAATAACACACCAACACTACAACAATAATAGCAAAGAAACACAGTACTAATTCTGTTTCTCCACTTACCAACTTCAAAAGAAATGTTACTGAGTTCCTCGGTAGCTTATTCTGCTTACATGCAGGGTTAAGCTCCTCCCCACAATCAAGTCAATTGACTACAGTTGAACGCCGGAAACTGGGTGATTAACCCACTCAGAAAATTCATCCATCCATCCAAAGACAAAAAAAATTATATATATACATACACTTAAAAATATGCATATATACTGTACATACACACATATACATATATATAGACCGAGACAGAGACAGAGAGAGAGAGAGAGAGAGAGAGAGAGAGAGAGAGAGAGCACAATATACAAAATAAGATCTCCATGGTAATAATACAAATATACAAAATATAAAAAATGTAATGTTGAATCCAGAAGTATTGAATATTGAGTATTATAAATGTATAAGTAAGTACGGGCAGATGCATAACAATAGGAGGCCGTTCAGACCAGTATTAATTTGAAGTTAGAGGTAAAGTTAAAGTACAGAACAATTCTAAATAGCTCTACCAACTCTGCAACAACAATACCAACACTGCAACAGGTTAGTTTGAGAATAACTATGACAAGATTAGCTTTAAGAAAGTACCAACACTACCACAACAACAGCAAAAACCAACACTGCAATACGTTAGTTTAAGAGAAATAGATCTACCAGCACTAAGATTACATTTAAGCAAATAGCTACCAACTCCACAACAAGAATAACTAAGAAACACCGCACTAATTTAGTTTTTCCACTCAACAAGAGCAGAATACTATGCAGCCTTCTTTCAAAACAAACGTTACCATTTCTTACATTCATAAACAAAATAAATATTAAGTGCAGTATTTTACATGGAAGTCCAAGGAGATGAGTGTGTGAGTGTGTGTGTTTACATTTGTCTCCGAGTAGCAGTTTGCTTTGCACTGCTGAAGTCCAACCCTTGGGGAATCACTCAGAGGGTCAAATGGCACCATACAGGGATGATTGCATTTTGACGTACACACTAAGAGCCACACCCACTGAGACACGAATTATCACTTAAGCCACCTGGTAATTACTGATCCATTATAACAAACTAGTAATCCTAGGGATGGTTGAGCAACTTTCTTCATGTTTGACCCTATTATAGTCAAAGCACTCTAACTTGGGAGTCAGGTAAACGCAGGGGCAGTGGGTCATGCTCTTCAGGGTTCTGGCTCCTCAGTGGTGGAATGAGCTCCCAGCTCATGTCAGGACGGCCGAGTCGCTCGCCAGCTTCCATAAGAGTCTCAAAACCCACCTGTTCAGAGTTCACCTGGACTCTACATAACCCCCCCCCACCGCCCTCCTCTGCTAACCCTAGCACTAACCTGCGTCTTTGTACGTCTTGGCATTTATTCAGAGCACTTAGCATTGCTTGGCATGTTGTATGTTCTTAGATTTTGGTAACATGCTCAGAATTGCACGCTTGCCCAGCTACTTATGCAGGCAACTTAACGTAAAATTATGTATATTGTGTTATCTTTGTTATGTATATTCTTAATTCTCAATATTTACTGTATTTTCTTTTTTTCAATACATATTGATTTTTTTTCTCTTCTTGTTAACTGTTTCTATGGATTTCTTTTCTTTAAAATGCCTTACAGAAAAGCAGTTCATTTGACAAAGATAGAGGTAGAGAGAGAGATAGAGAGATAGAGTGAGAGAGAGAGAACGAGCGAGAGAGAGAGAGAACGAGAGAGAGAGAATACGAGAGAGTGGGCAAGAGAGAGAGAACAAGGGAGCGAGAGAGAACAAGGGTGAGAATGAGAACGAGAGAGCTCATGTTGTACCAGTTGTATTACATTACATCAGCCATCATTTGTGTTTCAGCTGGATGGCAATTAACATCCAGCTCACTCGACAAAGATCCAACAATGTGATCAATATAACAGCAGTTGGTGCAGAAAGAATTATGTACAAACTAACGCACCCACACGTGTTCTTATCTTTCTTACCACACAGAAACATGCATACATCCAGTTTTTGTAGAAGTTGTGCATACAATGTGATGGTGTGTGTGCGTGCATGCATGTGGGCGTGTAAGCATGCGTGTGTGTAAGAATGTGTGTGTGCACGTAAGCGTGTGTGTGTGTGTGTGTGTGTGTGTGTGTGTGTGTGTGTGTGTGTGTGTGTGTGTGTGTGTGTGTGTGTGTGTGTGTGTGTGTGTGTGTGAGAAACGTGCGCTGGAGAAAGTGACGGCTCTTCTTGTGTCCGTCAGTGCATGTTTATTTACCCGGTCAGATTATGGTGTGTTGACCTAGTCACATGATCTGAGTGCAAGGGGCGTGGATCCCCTGGTGTACAGAAGAGGCCGGTTGGAGCGTGATGAGAGACATTAAATACATACACTCTCTCATATGGACACACACACAGAATCACACACACACACACACTGAGTCATACTGGCTCAAAATGCACTTTTTATGCACTTATGTTCTCACTGTCGATTGGGCCTTTTTCTCCTGACTACATCTGATGTATCTACACATAATATACTTGCTATCAAAATTCTGTATTCCACATACCTTTATTGACTTTAGAAACCATTTTCTGAAGGAAAGTGGCTTCAGTGCAATTAATTGTGTTCCATCTGCCGGCCAGGCGTGCATATTACGAGCTGTTGTGGTGCTCAGGCTGTATTGCAGTCACGTTGCTTGGACACATTACATTTCTTTCTGATCTCATCCACTCTCCTTCCATTCCACCACACCTTCTATAAATGTTTAGCTTCCATCCCCCTCTCACACACACACACACACACACACACACACTCTGTGTCCCTCTCTCCCCCTCTCTCTTTTTTCACAGTCCTCACGAAAGCAGCATTTTCCACAAACTTTCAATTTAGTCAGTTTTTAGCTGCTGTGCATGAGTGGATTAATAGTCTGTGTAAATAGTAGCTAGGTGGACTGAGGTAATCCTTGTACCGCCTCTCGCACGCACGCACGCACACGCACACACACACACACACACACACACAGCTAATGCCGGTGTTGACTGCACAAACACAGCATGAGTACACACACACAGAAACATGTGTAAGTATATATAGTCCAAACATTATGACTAAACATACGTCATTGCGTATCTCCATTAATTGAATTAGCTTGTGCTGTTGGCATCATCTGTTGACACAGGCTGAAGCCAAGTTTGTCCACTCTCTTAGCAGCCTGTCTGCTTTATTTTGCTTCTTACACTTCTTCTCTGAACACAAACACACACACACACACACACATATAGGGAAAACTAGTCATAGACAGCCTCTGTGTTAGCATTAACACTAGCAGTAACTACAAAAGTCCTACAGGGCTAATAGGATGACATACACACGGCACTGGAACTCTACACCACAGTGTGTTGACATGGCAATAGTTCTCATACACAAGCACCTAATGCTGAATTCAACACAGACAAAGCCCCAACTCGGAGGCATACCGTAGCACACTCCTGTGAGCTATGGCCGTGTAGTGGCTCAGGATGCGATCTGACATGAAAACAAGGAAGTGAGTGGTCACAGTCACTTGAAATCAGATGTGCTGTCCATTACATCACTAGTGTCTAGGAGTGTATAGGTGTACTGGTAGAAATGCCAGTGCTCTTGAGCAAGACACTGCTGGATTCTAGTCAAGCGTGACCCTGGGTGAAATTCTGACCACACTTTCCCTTATGAGCATGAGCAAAGACATTATACATTAGGGTTGAAACTAACCATTATTGTCAATATTTTTTCAATTTCGTCTAGAAAATGTCATAAATAGCAAATGCGAAATCACAAGTTCCCAAAGCCCAAATAAATGTCTTAAATTCACTATGTTTAGTTTTAAAAAAAATAAACATTTCCGTTTATAATGATCCATGAAGAAATATTAGAATTTCTGAAGCATCAATCAGTAGATTTTTGGTATTTGGATTGAATTTCATATTAAATTAAATAAATAAAGTAACTTAATTTAATGTCAAAATAAATACATTTTCTGTGGATAGACTAATGGATGAATGGACTAATGGCTGCAGCCCTATTAAACATAATAACTAAGTGACAGACAGTTACCTGGTATGTTCCTATTCCTATGTGCTTGGGGTCGATCTTCACCAGCTCAGCCAATGGGTCCTGAACACGTCTGCCAATAGAAACTACACACACACACACACACACACACACACACACACTGTAAATTAATTAAAAGATGGTGGGTGGCGATCAGAGATCGCCATTAGATTTCTAATTGTAATGGACTAATCTGAAAAGTTATGTCAAATATTTGCTGAATAAGACATTTGCACAATCAAAAATTCACAATAATGGATTCTGAAGCTGGCATCAAACATCCACACCCACATTACGCTCACGTTTTTCTTAAGTGCATGTTTGCATGTGTGTGTGTGTGTGTGTGTGTGTGTGTGTGTGTGTGTGTGTGTGTGTGTGTGTGTGAGTGTGTGTGTGTGCGTGTGTGCGTGCGTGTGTCTCAAACACACAGAGGGAGAGACACAAGTGTGCGGAGGAAATGCAGCCATTTTGCCCTATCGTCTTCTGTCTATTCCGTTCTTCACCTTCTATCCCCTCCCCTCCTCTGGTGGAGGCTGCTGCTGCTGCTGCTGCCTGAGACAATATTTAGACAGGGATGGAGTTTCAGCCCTGGCCTTGCTTACTGCACCACCGAAACTGCCGTCCTGATCCTCTGTCTCTCTTTCCCCCCTCCCTTACAGAGACAATTCGTAAAACGGAGCACTTATTGGATGTTTTTACAAGCCAAATAAAGTTTTACAGTGGAGTGGTGGAGCTACACAGAGAACAGATGAGGACGACTAGGACGATAAAGACGAAAGGAATGGCCCAATCAGGAGTTTGGTGGTGAGTATTGGGGGTGAGGAGCGGGAGGGAGAGGAGGAGTAAAGTCATGGAAAAATAGATGTTAAAAAGGCCAACTAGAAAGCAGGAAGATGGGACAGAGAGACAGAAGAAGAGTCAAGCTGAGAAACTAGTTATACATAGAAATATAATACTCATTATTTGTACGAACAAAGTGCGAGCTGCGTCCGTATTCTCGGCACAAAGTCAAGCACGTTCTCAGTGGGTGTTGGACTCCGCCAAGGTTGTCCCTTGTCACCGATTCTGTTCATGATCTTCATGGACAGAATCTCAAGGCGCAGCCGAGGTGAGGAGAGTGTCCGGTTTGGGGACCTCAGAATTGCATCTCTGCTCTTTGCAGATGATGTGATTCTGTTGGCTACATCAGACCGTGACCTCCAGCATGCACTGGGGCGGTTTGCATCCGAGTGTGAAGCGGTCGGGATGAGAGTCAGCACCTCCAAGTCTGAGGCCATGGTTCTCTGCCGGAAAACGGTGGAGTGTTCCCTCCGGGTGGGAATGAGTTACTGCCTCAAGCGAAGGAGTTCAAGTATCTCGGGGTCTTGTTCACGAGTGAGGGAAAAATGGAGCGGGAGATGGACAGACGGATTGGTGCAGCGTCTGCAGTAATGCGGGCGCTGTACCGGTCTGTTGTGGTGACCTATGTTCACGAGCTTTGGGTAGTGACCGAAAGAATGAGATCGCGGATACAAGCGGCCGAAATGAGTTTCCTCCGCAGGGTGGCTGGGCTCAGCCTTAGAGATAGGGTGAGGAGCTCAGACATCCGGAGGGAGCACAGAGTAGAGCCGCTGCTGCTCCACGTCGAAAGGAGTCAGCTGAGGTGGTTCGGGCATCTGATTAGGATGCCCCCCGGGCGCCTCCCTTTAGAGGTTTTCCGGGCACATCCAACTGGGAGGAGACCCCGGGGCAGACCCAGAACCCGCTGGAGGGATTATATCTCTCGTCTGGCCTGGGAACGCCTCGGGATCCCCCAGGAGGAACTAGAGAATGTGGCTGGGGAGAAGGAAGCCTGGGGGGCCCTGCTTAGCCGGTTGCCACCGCGACCCGGCCCCGGATAAGCGGACGAGAATGGATGGATGGATTTTTTTTTTATAAAATATGAATGTCCATTAGTTCATTAGTTAAGCAAACTATCAAATGTATTCCTTTTTTACAGATGGAATCCACAATGTTGTATTCCAATCCAGCACAAAACAGGTGGCAGATCCCACTTCATCCAATTCATCAATATCGGTCTGGTGGCCATCATCACCATCATTCACGTGAGAATCCATCTCACCAGGCTTCAAGTTCTACAGTTTTTGCCGGACCACAGTGGTTCGGCCCAATCGGCGTACTATGAGGAACTACAGGCAGGCGTGGTTTAGGTGTGAAGAGGTTAGCGTTGCTGCTATACCGTCTGTTCTATCTGACCTGGAGAGTATTTCTTCATTGAAAGAAGAGCAAAGAACGGCACTGAAGGTACATTTTAGACAACTATTAAGTTGAGAAAAATGTATCCGATGCACCGATTTAAAGTGGAGCGAAATACAAAAGACGTTTGCGTATGAGGGGATGAGAAGTGGATGTGTCCAAGTGTGCATTTGGTGTTGTTCTTTAATTGTTCTTTAATTACATTCATGTTTCAGAGACATGGCATGTAAAAACACAGACAGCACAGGCTGAAGGAACTTTTTTTGTTCCTGAAAAGTAGTTAAAAAATAGTTCCTGGGGGCTAAAAGTGTCAGGTACTTTTGGTGGAAAACACAGCTAAAGACTAAACAATGCAAGAAGAAAACTGAGCCTCAGTACTCAGCATCAAACTCAGCATCGGAGGCCCCACGGCCTCCGTGTTTCACACCGGGGAAACGCTGTGGCTTTGTCATGCCTTCATTAAGGACATGAATATGGCTCAGTGTGGATGCTCTCTCTGGGCACCGCCGACCACAGGAAGCTGGAGGGAAACAACCCAGCACCATGTGATTTACTGCTTTATAGAGGTCTGCTGGATACATTGGTTCTCCCAGAACGCAGTCGGAGTCGCTGAACTGGGGTTTTTGTATTTTTTTATTCTTCCTCTTCCATTTCCTGCAACGTTTGAGATGATGAGGTATGAGGGGGGGAGAGAGAGAGAGGAAGCAAGAAAGGACACAGGAGGAACCGGAGGGAAGAAAGATAGCAAGATGGCAAGATAACGAGATAGCAAGATATAGATGGAGAGATAGAGAGATAATGAGCTAGAGTGAAAGAGAGAAAGAGAGATAGATAGTGGTACACAACATGGTGACCCTGTGTGTTTCCATCCCTATTCCCTCCTGTGAACTGCACTCCTGATATATCTCGTTAGACTGTATCCCATCCTGCTCAACAGATAATCCTGACTCCTTTCACCTCAGACAGGGGGAGGTGTGAGGGATTATCATGATCATGTTAGGGAATTGTGCATCATATAGTATCATCTATTAAAACATTTGAAATTCCAAACAGTTTTTACCGGAATTATGTACAGTATTAGATCATACAGTATTGCCACCAATCTGCATCAAAAATATAAAATAATAACAGGATCTTAATAGAGAACCGTAAGCATTAAATGACACACACACACACACACACACACACACACAGCACACACCACACACACACACACACACACACACACACACACACACACACACACACACACACACACACACACACACACACACACACACACACACACAGGTAAGAACCTCTAGGGTGTTTGTCCTCACCTGCGCTCCTCAGGTTGGGGTCCATCTCTGGCATCTCCTTCACAGCCTCAGGACTCACACTGTAGATGGAGGCTCCGGCCTCACTGGTGATACTGGGGAGAGAGAGGCAGAGAGACAGTAGGCAGCGTGAGCAGTAGTCAGTGGGAGCAGTAGTCAGTGAGCAGTAGTCAGTGTGAGCAGTAGTCAGTGAGAGCAGTAGTCAGTGAGAGCAGTAGTCATTGAGCAGTAGTCAATGAGAGCAGTAGTCAGTGAGAGCAGTAGTCAGTGAGAGCAGTCGTCAGTGAGAACAGTAGTCATTGAGCAGTAGTCAGTGAGAGCAGTAGTCAGTGAGAGCAGTAGTCAGTGAAGAGCAGTCCGTCAGTGAGAACAGTAGTCATTGAGCAGTTCGCAGTGAGAACCGTAGTCAGTGAGCAGTAGTCAGTGGTGGAGCAGTAGTTATGGTGAGCAGTAGGCAGTGTGAGCAGTAGTTAGTGTGAGCAGTAGGCAGTGGTCAGGTCAGTAGGTGCAGTGAGAGCAGTAGGCTAGGTGACGAGCAGTAAGTCAGTGAGCAGTAGTTTAGTGTGAGCAGTAGCAGTGTGGAGCGAGTAGTTAGTTGTGAGCAGGTAGGCAGTGTGAGCGAGTAGTTATGGAGCAGTAGTATTAGTGTGAGCAGTAGTGCAGTGTGAGCATAGGCAGTGTGAGCAGTAGTTAGTGTGAGCAGGTTAGTTAGTGTGAGCAGTAGTCAGTGTGAGCAGTAGCAGTGAAGCAGTAGTTGTAGTCGGTGAGCAGTAGTGAAAGTAGTCAGTGAGCAGTAGTCGGTGAGCAGTAGTCGGT
>PIJE02000010.1:717270-838449 GCA_002895965.2 Coryphaenoides rupestris | reverse complement strand
TGATGTGGTCAGGTTAAGCAGTAGTCAGTGAGCAGTAGTCAGTGAGAACAGTAGTCAGTGTGAGCAGTAGTCAGTGAGCAGTAGTCAGTGAGAACAGTAGTCAGTGAGCAGTAGTCAGTGTGAGCAGTAGTCAGTGAGCAGTAGTCAGTGAGACAGTAGTCAGTGAGCAGTAGTCAGTGAGAACAGTAGTCAGTGTGAGCAGTAGTCAGTGAGCAGTAGTCAGTAGTGTCAGTGAGAACAGTAGTCATTGAGCAGTCGTCAGTGAGAACAGTAGTCAGTGAGAACAGTAGTCAGTGAGCAGTAGGCAGTGTGAGCAGTAGTTAGTGTGAGCAGTAGGCAGTGTGAGCAGTAGTCAGTGTGAGCAGTAGTCAGTGTGAGCAGTAGTCAGTGAGAGCAGTAGTCAGTGAGAGCAGTAGTCAGTGAGCAGTAGTAGTGTGAGCAGTAGTCAGTGAGCAGTAGTCAGTGTGAGCAGTAGGCAGTGAGAGCAGTAGTCAGTGAGCAGTAGTTACTGTGAGGAGTAGTCAGTGTGAGCAGTAGTCAGTGTGAGCAGTAGTCAGTGAGCAGTAGTCGGTGAGCAGTAGTCAGTGAGAGTAGTAGTCAGTGAGCAGTAGTCGGTGAGCAGTAGTCGGTGAGCAGTAGTCGGTGAGCAGTAGTCAGTGAGAGTAGTAGTCAGTGAGCAGTAGTCAGTGAGCAGTAGTCAGTGAGAACAGTAGTCAGTGAGCAGTAGTCAGTGTGAGCAGTAGTCGGTGAGCAGTAGTCAGTGAGAACAATAGTCAGTGTGAGCAGTAGTCAGTGAGAGCAGTAGTCAGTGAGAGTAGTAGTTAGTGAGCAGTAGTCAGTGAAAACAGTAGTCAGTGAGCAGTAGTCAGTGAGCAGTAGGAGCAGTAGTCAGTGAGCAGTAGTAGTCAGTGAGCTAGTCAGTGACCAGCTTCAAGTTCTACAGTTTTTGCCGGACCACAGTGGTTCGGCCCAATCGGCGTACTATGAGGAACTACAGGCAGGCGTGGTTTAGGTGTGAAGAGGTTAGCGTTGCTGCTATACCGTCTGTTCTATCTGACCTGGAGAGTATTTCTTCATTGAAAGAAGAGCAAAGAACGGCACTGAAGGTACATTTTAGACCACTATTAAGTTGAGAAAAATGTATCCGATGCACCGATTTAAGTGGAGCGAAATACAAAAGACGTTTGCGTATGAGGGGAATGAGAAGTGGATGTGTCCAAGTGTGCATTTGGTGTTGTTCTTTAATTGTTCTTTAATTACATTCATGTTTCAGAGACATGGCATGTAAAAACACAGACAGCACAGGCTGAAGGAACTTTTTTTGTTCCTGAAAAGTAGTTAAAAAATAGTTCTGGGGGCTAAAAGTGTCAGGTACTTTTGGTGGAAAACCACAGCTAAAGACTAAACAATGCAAGAAGAAAACTGAGCCTCAGTACTCAGCATCAAACTCAGCATCGGAGGCCCCACGGCCTCCGTGTTTCACACCGGGGAACGCTGTGGCTTTGTCATGCCTTCATTAAGGACATGAATATGGCTCAGTGTGGATGCTCTCTCTGGGCACCGCCGACCACAGGAAGCTGGAGGGAAACAACCCAGCACCATGTGATTTACTGCTTTATAGAGGTCTGCTGGATACATTGGTTCTCCCAGAACGCAGTCGGAGTCGCTGAACTGGGGTTTTTGTTATTTTTTTTTATTCTTCCTCTTTCCATTTCCTGCAACGTTTGAGATGATGAGGTATGAGGGGGGGAGAGAGAGAGAGGAAGCAAGAAAGGACACAGGAGGAACCGAGGGAAGAAAGATAGCAGATGGCAAGATAAACGAGATAGCAAGATATAGATGGAGAGATAGAGAGATAATGAGCTAGAGTGAAAGAGAGAAGAGAGATAGATGTGGTACACACATGGTGACCCCTGTGTGTTTCCATCCCTTTCCCTCCTGTGAACTGCACTCCTGATATATCTCGTTAGACTGTATCCCATCCTGCTCAACGATAATCTGACTCCTTTCACCTCAGACAGGGGGAGGTGTGAGGGTTATCATGATCATGTTAGGGATTGTGCATCATATAGTTATCATCTATTAAACATTTTGAAATTCCAAAACAGTTTTTACGGAATTATGTAGCAGTATTAGATCATACAGTATTGCACACTCTGCATCAAAAATATAAATAATAACAGATCTTATAGAGAACGTAAGCATTAAATGACACACACACACACACACACACACACACAACACAGCACACACAGCACACACACACACACACACAGCACACACAACCACACACACACACACACCACACACACACACACACACACACACACACACACACACTAGGGTTAGAACCCTCTAGGGGTGTTTGTTCCTCACCTGGCGCTCCTCATCCAGCGATTGGGGTCCATCTCTTGGCATCGTCGCTTCACGAGCCTCAAGACGACTCACCACTGTAGATCGCGAGGCTCCGGAAGCCTCACTGGTGATACTGGGGACGGAGAGAGGCAGAGCGAGCAGTAGGGCAGCGTCTGACAGCAGTCGTCAGCTCAGCGCGAGCAGTAGCCCAGTGGAGCAGTTAGGTCAGTGTGAGCAGTAGTGCAGTGAGAACCATGTAGTCAGTGAGAGCAGTTAGTCATTGAGGCAGTTAGTCAATGAGAGGCAGTAGTGCAGTGAGACAGAGCAGTGAAGCAGTCTGTCATGAGAACATACGGTGAGCAGTAGTCAGTGAGAACAGTAGTCAGTGTGAGCAGTAGTCAGTGAGAGCAGTAGTCAGTGAGAGTAGTAGTTAGTGAGCAGTAGTCAGTGAGAACAGTAAGTGTGATGGGATCCTTAATGCCGCCAGTGCATGCCAAGTATCCCATTCACCAGCACAAAAGATTTTGAGGAGTGGAAAGAATAATGACCCTGCTGGCTTCATGCAACTGTTGACTAATTTCAGTCAGAGGGGGATCAGAACACACATAAATCCCTCTAGTGATAATTTTGTTATTTTGGTTTAGTTCCTTTTTTGCTCATTCGCTTTCTTCCTCCTTGCTTTTAGAAATGTTCTGAGTACCCCCTGCAATCCGTAAAAATACCCCTAGTGGTATGCATAGCCCAATTTGATAAACACTGCCTTAATGAACAATAGTGTGTGTGTGTGTGTGTGTGTGTGTGTGTGTGTGTGTGTGTGTGTGTGTGTGTGTGTAGTCTAGCGGCAGGTTGAGCAGGTGTGAGCAGTAGTTAGTGTGAGCAGTAGTCAGTGTGAGCAGTAGTTAGTGAGCAGTAGTTAGTGTGAGCAGTAGTCAGTGTGAGCAGTAGGCAGTGTGAGCAGTAGTTAGTGTGAGCAGTAGTTAGTGTGAGCAGTAGTCAGTGTGAGCAGTAGTCAGTGAGCAGTAGTTAGTGTGAGCAGTAGTCAGTGTGAGCAGTAGGCAGTGTGAGCAGTAGTTAGTGTGAGCAGTAGTCAGTGTGAGCAGTAGTCAGTGAGCAGTAGTCAGTGAGCAGCAGTCGGTGAGCAGTAGTCAGTGAGAACAGTAGTCAGTGTGAGCAGTAGTCAGTGAGCAGTAGTCGGTGAGCAGTAGTCAGTGAGAGTAGTAGTCAGTGAGCAGTAGTCAGTGTGAGCAGTAGGCAGTGTGAGCAGTAGGCAGTGAGAGCAGTAGGCAGTGAGAGCAGTAGTCAGTGAGCAGTAGTTAGTGTGAGGAGTAGTCAGTGTGAGCAGTAGTCAGTGTGAGCAGTAGTCAGTGTGAGCAGTAGTCAGTGAGCAGTAGTCAGTGAGCAGTAGTCGGTGAGCAGTAGTCAGTGAGAACAGTAGTCAGTGTGAGCAGTAGTCAGTGAGCAGTAGTCAGTGAGCAGTAGTCAGTGTGAGCAGTAGTCAGTGAGCAGTAGTCAGTGAGCAGTAGTCAGTGTGAGCAGTAGTCAGTGAGAGCAGTAGTCAGTGAGAGCAGTAGTCAGTTGAGCAGTAGTCAGTGAGAGCAGTAGTCAGTGAGAGCAGTAGTCAGTGAGAGCAGTCGTCAGTGAGAACAGTAGTCATTGAGCAGTAGTCAGTGAGAGCAGTAGTCAGTGAGAGCAGTAGTCAGTGAGAGCAGTCGTCAGTGAGAACAGTAGTCATTGAGCAGTCGTCAGTGAGAACAGTAGTCAGTGAGCAGTAGTCAGTGTGAGCAGTAGTTAGTGTGAGCAGTAGGCAGTGTGAGCAGTAGTTAGTGTGAGCAGTAGGCAGTGTGAGCAGTAGGCAGTGAGAGCAGTAGGCAGTGAGAGCAGTAGTCAGTGAGCAGTAGTTAGTGTGAGCAGTAGGCAGTGTGAGCAGTAGTTAGTGTGAGCAGTAGGCAGTGTGAGCAGTAGTCAGTGAGCAGTAGTTAGTGTGAGCAGTAGTCAGTGTGAGCAGTAGTCAGTGTGAGCAGTAGTTAGTGTGAGCAGTAGTCAGTGTGAGCAGTAGTCAGTGTGAGCAGTAGTCAGTGTGAGCAGTAGTTAGTGTGAGCAGTAGTCAGTGTGAGCAGTAGTCAGTGTGAGCAGTAGTTAGTGTGAGCAGTAGTCAGTGTGAGCAGTAGTCAGTGAGCAGTAGTCAGTGAGCAGCAGTCGGTGAGCAGTAGTCAGTGAGAACAGTAGTCAGTGTGAGCAGTAGTCAGTGAGCAGTAGTCAGTGTGAGCAGTAGTCAGTGTGAGCAGTAGTCAGTGTGAGCAGTAGGCAGTGTGAGCAGTAGGCAGTGAGAGCAGTAGGCAGTGAGAGCAGTAGTCAGTGAGCAGTAGTTAGTGTGAGGAGTAGTCAGTGTGAGCAGTAGTCAGTGTGAGCAGTAGTCAGTGTGAGCAGTAGTCAGTGAGCAGTAGTCAGTGAGCAGTAGTCGGTGAGCAGTAGTCAGTGAGAACAGTAGTCAGTGTGAGCAGTAGTCAGTGAGCAGTAGTCGGTGAGCAGTAGTCAGTGAGAGTAGTAGTCAGTGAGCAGTAGTCAGTGAGCAGTAGTCAGTGAGCAGTAGTCAGTGAGAGCAGTAGTCAGTGAGAGCAGTAGTCAGTGTGAGCAGTAGTCAGTGAGCAGTAGTCAGTGTGAGCAGTAGTCGGTGAGCAGTAGTCAGTGAGAGCAGTAGTCAGTGAGAGCAGTAGTCAGTGAGAGCAGTCGTCAGTGAGAACAGTAGTCATTGAGCAGTGGTCAGTGAGAGCAGTAGTCAGTGAGAGCAGTAGTCAGTGAGAGCAGTAGTCAGTGAGAGCAGTCGTCAGTGAGAACAGTAGTCATTGAGCAGTCGTCAGTGAGAACAGTAGTCAGTGAGAACAGTAGTCAGTGAGCAGTAGTCAGTGTGAGCAGTAGTTAGTGTGAGCAGTAGGCAGTGTGAGCAGTAGTCAGTGTGAGCAGTAGTCAGTGTGAGCAGTAGTCAGTGAGAGCAGTAGTCAGTGAGAGCAGTAGTCAGTGAGCAGTAGTTAGTGTGAGCAGTAGTCAGTGAGAACAGTAGTCAGTGTGAGCAGTAGGCAGTGAGAGCAGTAGTCAGTGAGCAGTAGTTACTGTGAGCAGTAGTCAGTGTGAGCAGTAGTCAGTGTGAGCAGTAGTCAGTGAGCAGTAGTCGGTGAGCAGTAGTCAGTGAGAGTAGTAGTCAGTGAGCAGTAGTCGGTGAGCAGTAGTCGGTGAGCAGTAGTCGGTGAGCAGTAGTCAGTGAGAGTAGTAGTCAGTGAGCAGTAGTCAGTGAGAACAGTAGTCAGTGAGAACAGTAGTCAGTGAGCAGTAGTCAGTGTGAGCAGTAGTCGGTGAGCAGTAGTCAGTGAGAACAGTAGTCAGTGTGAGCAGTAGTCAGTGAGAGCAGTAGTCAGTGAGAGTAGTAGTTAGTGAGCAGTAGTCAGTGAAAACAGTAGTCAGTGAGAGTAGTAGTTAGTGAGCAGTAGTCAGTGAAAACAGTAGTCAGTGAGCAGTAGTCAGTGAGAGCAGTAGTCAGTGAGAACAGTAGTCAGTGTGAGCAGTAGTCAGTGAGCAGTAGTCAGTGAGAGTAGTAGTCAGTGAGCAGTAGTCAGTGAGCAGTAGTCAGTGAGAGTAGTAGTCAGTGAGCAGTAGTCAGTGAGAACAGTAGTCAGTGAGCAGTAGTCAGTGTGAGCAGTAGTCGGTGAGCAGTAGTCAGTGAGAACAGTAGTCAGTGTGAGCAGTAGTCAGTGAGAGCAGTAGTCAGTGAGAGTAGTAGTTAGTGAGCAGTAGTCAGTGAAAACAGTAGTCAGTGAGAGTAGTAGTTAGTGAGCAGTAGTCAGTGAAAACAGTAGTCAGTGAGAGTAGTAGTTAGTGAGCAGTAGTCAGTGAAAACAGTAGTCAGTGAGCAGTAGTCAGTGAGAACAGTAGTCAGTGTGAGCAGTAGTCAGTGAGCAGTAGTCAGTGAGAACAGTAGTCAGTGTGAGCAGTAGTCAGTGAGCAGTAGTCAGTGAGAGCAGTAGTCAGTGAGCAGTAGTCAGTGAGAGCAGTAGTCAGTGAGAACAGTAGTCAGTGTGAGCAGTAGTCAGTGAGCAGTAGTCAGTGAGAACAGTAGTCAGTGTGAGCAGTAGTCAGTGAGCAGTAGTCAGTGAGAACAGTAGTCAGTGTGAGCAGTAGTCAGTGAGCAGTAGTCAGTGAGAACAGTAGTCAGTGTGAGCAGTAGTCAGTGAGCAGTAGTCAGTAAGAGCAGTAGTCAGTGAGAGCAGTAGTCAGTGAGCAGTAGTCAGTGAGAGCAGTAGTCAGTGAGAACAGTAGTCAGTGTGAGCAGTAGTCAGTGAGCAGTAGTCAGTGAGAGCAGTAGTCAGCGAGAGCAGTAGTCAGTGAGCAGTGTGAGCAGTAGTCAGTGTGAGTAGTAGTCAGTGTGAGCAGTAGTCAGTGAGCAGTGTGAGCAGTAGTCAGTGTGAATAGTAGTCAGTGTGAGCAGTAGTCAGTGAGCAGTGTGAGCAGTAGTCAGTGTGAATAGTAGTCAGTGTGAGCAGTAGTCAGTGTGAGCAGTAGTCAGTGAGCAGTGTGAGCACTGCTCACTTATAATGTAAATCGGTAGATTTTACACCATGAAATGGTTTTAAATATGGTCTTTATTTTTAAATATTGGTGTACTGCTTGCTAATCTGATATCTAAAACAGATGAAACAATGTAGGTAAGGTTTGGTGAGGCTTCAGATATACATTAAATATTTGTATAAGCTCTGGTGTCTGAAACAGAAACACAATGTGATCAGGGAACATTTTGAAAAAAATGTAATGAATTCAAGAACATTGTATTCATGTTCAGGATGACAAAATACATGGCAGGACACAAGGTCAGTTTGGTTTGGTCTGTGTGGCATGACTGCCATCTAGAGGTCTGCATGGTGTACAGCAAGCCAGATAATACCCTGAATAAACATACTTGATATGGAAATATAGTTATACCCAATGACACAGATTTTATTATGGTGCACAATATTAAACCCATGATAGCCTTTCATTGATTTTAGATTTTCATTTGGAAAAAAAATACCATTCAATACCTCTCAGGAATTGCTCATTAAAATTAGAAAAATGTTTATTTTCAAATATTCATACTACCCCTCCCTCCCCACTACAGTTGGAAAGTTCATGTTACAGTATTCATTTATGTTCTTTAACATGCATGTGTTCACACAGCTAATCTGAAGTGGTTAATGTATTCAGTTTAAAGTGGACCGCTTATCGTCCATCGCCACAGAGACTGGGGGGGGGGGGGGGTCAGAGGTAAAACAATGCCACTGATACCCATGCTAAAGAAACACGCCGGCTCCATCACACCAACCCAGTACTTCTGCCTGTTTCCTGAGAATGACAGATGGACGGATAGATGGATAAATAGATGGGAAGTGGAGGGGAGATGCGGCGGGGAGGTGTGTGTGTGTGTGTGTGTGTGTGTGTGTGTGTGTGTGTGTGTGTGTGTGTGTGTGTGTGTGTGTGTGTGTGTGTGTGTGTGTGTGTGTGGCGTTGCGGGGTCATTTTCCTCAGGGAAGACCGATGGTTTTGGGGTCACTGCCTGGGTGGATTGACACAGACGCACACAAGCATAAACACACGCGAAACGAATGATATTGGAAACACACACACCCATGCACGCGCGCACGCACACACGCACAACCTTGCCGAGCAGCATCTGCTAATAAGAACTGGCAGAGGCCTTCTGATGTGACTCATTTACATCAACTTCAAACATCCCAGGCCCCCCCCCCCCCACCCTCTGTCCACTCCAAACCCACCATTGGTTGTATTGACAAATGACATATCGCCATGGAGACAGTACTAACGCGCACTGTCATATGACCTTCAGAGCTCGTCAGAGCCGAGCTGGTCATTACGCACACACAAATGCACATTCTTACAACTCTCTCTCACTCACACACACACACACACACACACACACACACACACACACACACACACACACACACACACACACACACACACACACACACACACACACACACACACACACACACACTATTGTTCATTAAGGCAGTGTTTATCAAATTGGGCTATGCATACCACTAGGGGTATTTTTACGGATTGCAGGGGGTACTCAGAACATTTCTAAAAGCAAGGAGGAAGAAAGCGAATGAGCAAAAAAGGAACTAAACCAAAATAACAAAATTATCACTAGAGGGATTTATGTGTGTTCTGATCCCCCTCTGACTGAAATTAGTCAACAGTTGCATGAAGCCAGCAGGGTCATTATTCTTTCCACTCCTCAAAATCTTTTGTGCTGGTGAATGGGATACTTGGCATGCACTGGCGGCATTAAGGATCCCATCACACAGAACAATCTTCTTTCTTTTTTTAAAGGCAACACCCACTTTACCATTGTCAGTGTTTTGGCATTTTTTAACAATGCACGTTAAGTGTAAGTTTGTGTACATTTAAATCTGTTCAACTTTGGACGCTGGGCACAGAGCAGCGCCACTCGTCAACGTAAGAGAAGACAAGATAACAAAATGTCCAACAAATGACAAGCTGATTATGGCTGTGAAGGGATAACCTCTTAAAGCCATTGTAAGAGATTGCCGTCCCGTCAAGAACATTTTGCCATTAAACGGAACACTTTCGCCTGTCTGAGATGTAAGAATGTGCATTTGTGTGTGCGTAATGACCAGCTCGGCTCTGACGAGCTCTGAAGGTCATATGACAGTGCGCGTTAGTACTGTCTCCATGGCGATATGTCATTTGTCAATACAACCAATGGTGGGTTTGGAGTGGACAGAGGGTGGGGGGGGGGGGCCGGGATGTTTGAAGTTGATGTAAATGAGTCACATCAGAAGGCCTCTGCCAGTTCTTATTAGCAGATGCTGCTCGGCAAGGTTGTGCGTGTGTGCGTGCGCGCGTGCATGGGTGTGTGTGTTTCCAATATCATTCGTTTCGCGTGTGTTTATGCTTGTGTGCGTCTGTGTCAATCCACCCAGGCAGTGACCCCAAAACCATCGGTCTTCCCTGAGGAAAATGACCCCGCACACACACGCACCACGCACACACCACACACACACACACACACACACCACACACACACACACACACACACCACACACACACACCTCCCCGCCGCATCTCCCCTCCACTTCCCATCTATTTATCCATCTATCCGTCCATCTGTCATTCTCAGGAAACAGGCAGAAGTACTGGGTTGGTGTGATGGAGCCGGCGTGTTTCTTTAGCATGGGTAAGTGGCATTGTTTTACCTCTGACCCCACACACACACACACACACACACACACACACACACACACACACACACACACACACACACACACACACACACACACTATTGTTCATTAAGGCAAGTGTTTAGATCAAATTGGGGCGTTGCATACCAACTTTAGGGTATTTTTTCTACGGATTGCAGGGGTACCAAGAACATTTCTAAAAGCAGGAGGAAGAAGCGAAATGAGGCAAAAAAGGAACTAAACCAAAAATAACAAAATTATCACAAGAGGGATTTTGTGTGTTCTGATCCCCCTCTGACTGAATTAGTCAACAGTTTGCATGAGCCAGCAGGGCATTATTCTTTTCCACTCCTCAAAATCTTTTGTTGCATGGGTGAATGGGAATTACCTTGGGCATTCATGGGGCATTAAGGATCCCATCACAGCAAGAACAATCATTCTTTCTTTTTTTGAAAGGCAACACCCACTTTACCAATTGTCAGTGTATTTGGACCATTTATTTAACAAGTGGACAACGTTAAGTGGTAAAGTTTGTGTACATTTAAATCTGTTCAACTTTGGACGCTGGGCACAGAGCAGCGCCACTCGTCAACGTAAGAGAAGACAAGATAACAAAATGTCCAACAAATGACAAGCTGATTATGGCTGTGAAGGGATAACCTCTTAAAGCCATTGTAAGAGATTGCCGTCCCGTCAAGAACATTTTGCCATTAAACGGAACACTTTCGCCTGTCTGAGATGCTGCTCTGTGTGATCGGCCCCTGTAACTATATATATAACTATATCACTGTGAATTTCAACTCAACAGACCAAGAAGACAGAGGAAACAGACTGGTTCATATCTACATAGTTGGTTCTGGCGGGGACCTGATCATAAGGTGTGTGTGGGGTTGAGTTACAGGTGTGGTTGATTGGGACTGATTGGTAGAACCCATTTCATTTTCATCATAAAAAAATCTTAATTTTCTTTTTCCACTGTGGGGGTCCATCCTATGGGTCATTTCCCATAGATTTACATGTAAACACCCTCAGCCCTCAATGGCAGTAAAATTATATTTCAGTAGCACCCCACACATAACCATTGCTGCTGTTGTCTAATGAAGCCATCAAGTTGTAATAAGGCTTCACTTCATTAAAATACTCAAGACCAAAAGCATGTTAAGTGAAAAGCTTGTCTATTGCCAGGTTGCTTTTATGTAATTTCAACGCTGTTTTCAATCCATGAAATAAGTTTTCTCATACAAATAATCAACCAGCAACATAACTAATGGGTGCATATGTTTTTATTTATTAATATTAATATCATATTAATATTATTATTAACACAACAATGTCAGAAAAAGACAAAATAAAGAAAAAAACAGCACCAGCATTAAAGAACAATTGTGCAATTCCTGCAATAAGTGCAATTCTAGAAGCAGAGACATGAGAGATGTGGTTTATAATTGCCCGAAGAAGGGAATTTGTAATCACAATTCAACTTAATCCATGTGTCAGTTAAAGCCAGAAGGCACACAATTATCTAATTATCAACTTAAATTCAAAATATATTAACTCATTACTGAAATTGGAATTGAAATAAATAAGCAATAGAGCTGACCAGTATGAGTCAAAAAAGTGAAACCATGAATGGTGAGAATGGTTGCTCAAGCTCATCCTCCTGTCCACTCATACATGAATCCCAAATAGTGTTGTTGTTTACATGAGGATCTGTTGTGTTCTCCTCTCCTTTAGCAAAGGATGGTCCATTGCACCCTATGCTAAAGGAGATGTGAAAGGAAGCATTGAGCACCTTTCCTTAGCATTTATAGAATTCGAACAGAACTTATGGCTGACGCTTAGATACTTCTCAGTAATTCACTCAATAAAGAAACGTCCTCAGCAAAAAAGACAATTCGAATGCAGCCATTGTCTCCCTCATGTCTCCGTTGTCAAAGGTCACTTTGAGTTTCAGTTCTGGTCATCATCTTTATATTATTTTGACCTAGATATGTATTTATAATTAGTTGTTTTCCTAGTACCTGATTTGACTTGGTGGAATAAAAACTTGTTTCGTTAAAAATGTTGGCGGTCGGTCCATCACAATGTGTAACATAATGGAGGAGATATTAAAAACACAAACACAATAAGACTACAGTTTGCAGAGGGGAAGTGAGGAAGAGCGGGACAGAGAGACAGACAGAGGTTGAAGGAGACAGGCCACCAGCCCCTATCATGTGCCAAATTAATGAGGCTGGCCACCGGGGCGGTGGGGTAACAGCGCTGTCATGGATACAGCTCAGAGCTCTCGTTGCCACGGAGTCCAAGCTGCCGCCACGGACAGGCCATCACCCTGGCAGCAAGCAGAAGGTTGTCTGTTGCCTTGCGCTTTGGCCTAAGAGGTTGAACGTGAGCACATCTCTCTCTCACACACACACACACACACACACACACACACACACACACACACACACACACACACACACACACACACACACACACACACACACACACACACACACACACACACACACACACACACACACAGAGAGAGAGAGACTCAATGTCAGCGGCTGCCTCTCAGCGTTAAACAGTGACTTGGTGCCTTCAGGGTTGTCATTTACTTGTTCCTGCTGTCCCCCACTCTTACTTCCAAACACACACAGGCCTGGATTTGAGCGGTGTCTGGTCCCGGGGCAAAGTCAGGGGTTCCCCCGTCTGTCCATTTATTAGAGGGTCCCTCTTCAAGACAAAGCCCTGGGCCTGACTCACACACACACTGACCCCCCCACTCCCTGCACAATGACGACCGAGGAGTGGAGGAGATGGATATAGTTTGATACTTCATTATGTCTGACGCAAACACACACAGACAGACACACACAGACACACAGACAGACACACACAGACACACACAGACACACACATCTTAATGAAAAGAGGTCATCATATTGTCCATGGAGGGGAGGTGATATCATAGCCACAGTGAACTGATACTCAGCAGGGTAATGTTTTGATGAGGCTGAGCCAATCCCCTGTCCAACAAAAAGTCTTATTTGGAAATCAACATATGACAAAATGTAACAGCCATGTCGGCACCCATGAAATGGTGCAAATGTTTACTTTGAATTATGAGCATATTGACTGGATTTACGTAGTTATGTGACGTCACTTCTCAGCACCCACATCCAAGAAAATAGAAGAATTAAATTCACCTAACAAGCATCCATTCTTTCTAAATTGACCATCAAAACCAATCGAATGTGTAAACGGCGCATTAATTTAGACCTTTTTATTTCTTATCCCATTGTATGTTTAGGCATTGTGTGCACCTCTTAAGTGAATCAAAAAAATATATAGGGCCTATCCCATAAATGTTGTGAATAAAATGTGCTATATTCACATGTTCAAATGTACAGTCATTTGTCTTCCTTATTTGTAATGATTAAGTTGAATAACCATACATCATCACCACCTTGTTCATACCCCCCTCCCATTGCACAAAAGTGTATAGAATTACATATAGAATGAAAACAATGCATTTGTTGTAAATTAACATACCAATGACGCAATTTGTGCCAAAATCCCCAAATACATGTTTGTGTGAGAGAGAGACATAGAGAGACAGACAGACACAGAGAGGGAGAGAGAAAGAGAGAGAGACACGCTGTCGTGACAACACAAACAGCTTGGGTCTATTGTTCAGTCAACTGCAAAACTTGACCTCGGGGCTCAGAATTTAGGCTGGAACCCGACACACACACGCATACACGCACGCACGCGTCATGTCCGAAGACGATGATATTTTTCACAGAGAAAAACGTCCAAATGGCAGGTGTCAAGGGCCGTCAGTCTCTAGCTGATGCTAGGAGGCGCGCACACGCACGCACGCACGCACGCACGCACACACACACGCACGCACGCACGCACGCACGCACGCACACACACACAAGGCATGTCTGAAAAGAGCAAGACCTTGGAGTGATTTATGTCAGTCTAATTCTCTCCCTGTGTCACCCCCCCCCCCCCCCCCACACACACACCCCCACCTACACACCTGAACAGAGGAAGGAGAGAGGAAGGGTGAGACACTGACCACCAGGAGACCAATGTGTGTGTGTGTGTGTGTGTGTGTGTGTGTGTGTGTAAGCCCACCACCTGCGAATGACCAACGTCCTCAAGCTCATTCACTCACCCCTACTCCCTGGTAAAATTGTCTCTCTCTCCATCCGTCACACACAAATCTAAACAGTGAGAACAGAAGAGCTGCACGACATAATGGTTCCGTTTTTTAACTGGCCACCAGCATCTACTCAATGCATGTGTGTGTGTACACGTGGGTGTGTGTCTATGTGTGTTTGCATTGCGTATGCGTCCTACTTGGCCTTCACAAGTCTGACTGACTATGGCACAGCTCTCTCTCTCTCTCTCTCTCTCTCTCTCTCTCTCTCTCTCTCTCTCTCTCTCTCTCTCTCTCTCTCTCTCTCTCTCTCTCTCTCTCTCTCTCTCTCTCTCTCTCTCTCTCTCTCTCTCTCTCTCTCTCTCTCTCTCTCTCTCTCTCTCGGCCATCCACATCCACGAATATGGTGCCTCTTGTGTAATACACAGGACACTGAGGGCTCCCTGTAAGCCTGCAGTACCCTTCACACACCCTCTGTTCCTTTCCTTTAGTGTCTTTCAGTCACTGAGTGAGACATATAACCTTCCTGGTCTGTAATGAGCCTAGAGAAGTCTATAAACCACTCCTTCAGCTGCTGATCCCCTCCCACAGTGCACATGGGGGCGGTCAGATACACAGCCACCCTTTAAACCTGGGATGCACAGACAATCAAGGCACACAGGTTACACCAGCCACCAACCTCACACACTCCACAAGGTGCCAACTGTCGACTCCCCTTTCGCAAACAGCCTGGATTATTATAATGAGCCCATAGCATTATTTTAACATTAAGTTTATCTGAGCCCATATCATATATCATTAGGAGCCCATATCATATATCATTAGGAGCCCATATCATATATCATTATCATTATGAGCATATTAGCCATACCATATATCATTAATATCATTATTAGCCCATATCATATGTTATTATTATTATCATTAATATCATAAATAATTATATACCCATATCATATATAATTATCATCATTATGAGCCCATGTCATACATCATTATTATCATTATCAGCCCATATAATGAGTGTTACTACTGGGGTTTGACTTCAGCTTGCTTACAGTCCAGGGCATTTCTTGGCCGCTGGATCAAGCTAACCTTGAGAACAGCCTCTGGATGCTCTAGTACATGACTACTCCACTGTGCCACTGGAGGTTCATCATTAACACAGCCTGAACCCCACGCCCGACGCAGGCCACGACCACGGATACACACACTACGCTAGATGGTCATAATGACCTCACGCAGCCAGGGGCAACCCGGGAAGGTAAGACACTCCCTGGTCAAGGACAGCGCTGTAGTGTGTGTGTGTGTGTGTGTGTGTGTGTGTGTGTGTGTGTGTACATTGTCCCCTCGCTGTTGTTGTACAGTCTTGTGCACACATGACTGCGTGTTGTTTGTGTCAACAGAAAAAACTATATATGTATGGATGTTAATAATAATTATCTGGAATTGCTTTTATACAGCGCTTTACATCGTACGTGTATTTATATTAATAAATGTATATTCTGTGCGTGTGTGTGTGCGTGCATCACTAGCCACGGTGTTATCACAAAAAATAAATAACACCCACACCAAGACTCGCTGTCTGCATGTCTGCTTGTCTGTCTATAAGAGTCATATGTGCTCTGCGAGTCAGAGCTAAGGCACACGGACGGTCAAGGAAACGACGCGCTAGACTGTTCGATAACAAGGACACACACACTTTGGAAAACCACCAGGAGATGTATGCTAGCGCCATCACATATGCCTATGCAGTGTCTGATTTAAACGGTTCAGTATATACTGTACATATACTACGAAAACACAAACACATGCATGCACACACACACACACACACACACACACACACACACACACACACACACACACACACACACACACACACACACACACACACACACACACACACACACACACACCCCTCCAATTAGTTCAGTTAATGAAATGAAGTGTCTGCTGAAATGTCACATGGGACGTCCAAGCAGGGGGTCTGTGTGCTATTGGGGGCACAGCTGTATGGGATGCCTGGTACAGTGGGGGGGGGGGGGGGTTGATGACAGATGCTCACACACACTTTGTCACGTCAACAAGAACCTCATGCTGCCTAATGTTCTGCAAGACATTATATTGTTATACTTTGTGTTAATTTGATTAATATTTTCTTCTAAACCTTCTGAAAAGCAGTTCCAATAAATGTGGTCATGTCGTTTTCAGTCGTCTCCATTTTCTATACGACAGATAACATTATCGTCTACAAATTAAAAAAAACCAAAAATCTTCATGGAGGTCATAGTCCTGTTATTAAAAGCCTTTAATTCACACCACCATATTGGCTAAATCTAAAAAGAAATCTCAGCCATCTTAACCTTAAACAAATTAATTAAATGATTATTACATCAGGACTGTACCCTGGAAATCCAGAGTTCTCGCGAGAGCACAATTTGAATTTGCTCAGAGAGTACTCTGGTAATGAGTAACATGCTCATTAGCTATTCCTGTTGTTCCGAACATAAACCAATCACATCGGTGTATCTGATATAGGCGGGCCAGAGGCGGGCTAAACAGATGACGTCAGCGCTGCGACGGAATCAGTCCGGAATCAGTCAGTAAACATTGCAAGATGGCTATCGAAAATGTTGACTGAGTATCTGTACAAACTAGGGATGCACCGATACCACTTTTTTTCAGACCGAGTACAAGTACAAGTACTTACATTTGGGTACTTGCCGATACCGAATACCGATACGAGTACTTAATAAAACCATTACAGTTCTAATGACTTTGAAAACATGTTATTTTTTGTCTGGGGGGGGGTGCTCCGTTAATTTGCGGTTCTGATGGGGGGGGGGGGTGCTCCGTTCATTTGCGGTTCTGATGGGGGGGGGGGTGCTCCGTTAATTTGCGGTTCTGATGGGGGGGTGTGCTCCGTTAATTTGCGGTTCTGATGGGGGGGGGGGTGCTCCGTTAATTTGCGGTTCTGATGGGGGGGGTGTGCTCCGTTAATTTGCGGTTCTGATGGGGGGGGGGTGCTCCGTTAATTCGTGGTTCTGATGGGGGGGGGTGCCCTGTTAATTTGCGGTTCTGATGGGGGGGTGCTCCGTTAATTTGCGGTTCTGATGGGGGGGGGGGTGCTCCGTTAATTTGCGGTTCTGATGGGGGGGGTGCTCCGTTAATTGGTGGGGACATGTCCCCAGCGTCCCCACTAAATTCTACGCCCTGCGCAGTTGCTATTAAACATCCATAAACGCCAACTCGGTTGCATCTCTTTATTTCAATATTCCTTGGCTAAGAATATTACAAGGTTAACGTTGCGTTGCCAAAGTGGTATCTCCGTGGTATTTCCATTAGGCTACATTTACGTCTCTCTGTCAAACTATTCTCCAAAACAAACTCGTTTCCGTCTCTCTGGATACGTCACCCCGTGTATTCTTCTGATTGGTCGTAGTGTTATCCAATTGCGTGCAGTGATATTTTCAAACGCCTGCTTGGTGCCGCCCCTCGAGTTGGGCCATTTTCATTACTCATTACCAGACCTACAGCTTTCTAGATGTGGGTCTGGATTTCCAGGCTATCAGGACTGTGCAAGTTGTAAGAATGTATCTACTGCCACAATAATCAATGAGAACATGTTTGCCAAAATATTTACAATGAAACCATCTGGCTAAGCTGATCAAAAACATTTAAGATGAACAAAACCGCCAGGCATGCACATGAGCACGCACACACAGAGACACACAGAGACACACACAGACACACACAGACACACACAGACACACAGGTGAATGCTTTCCGCACTGCGTGTTAATTTACATTAAGTTTAAGTTTTGTCCCACATCTTCAACGTGCTGCAAGCCCCGGCTTGTATGCGAGCCTTCCCATAATCCTTTGCCCCGTGCGATATCGCATCCAATACAAAGTGAATGGGAGGCGTTGCCAATCACATGACATGGCGTCTGGTGGACATCCTTGGCTTTACATCGCATTAGATTCAGAGGAACGGCCACTGAGTGTTTATATGCCTGTAAACAGCACTTGGAGGCCATAAACAAACCCCTTGACTTCTTCAAGAAAAAATGACAATCAAATTATGATTATCAAGGAAAATTATGTATTTTCTCCGACCATTCAAATGTTTTCATTCTAAGTTATAACCAGGTGTATCGTGTTATTGTGTTATTTTTAGGGGAAAATGCAGCGTTTGTATAACTACGTATCATTTCAATTCATTCTTATCAGCTAACTGGTCCCAAGATATGCCTGAAAAAGCTTGGGAACCACTGAGCTAAGCTACGCTTATTGTGGTCAACATGTTTCATGTTTGCTGGTGGCAGGGCAGGGTCAGACAGAGGGCAAGCAGCAGGGGAGAAAGGCCCCCATAGTCGGCGGGGTGACACGGGCCATTCCACATGGCTGCTGATGTAGCCTTGGGCCATAGGTGTTAGATGGGGGGGTGGGGGGTAGGGGGGGTCCACATAATTAACTAGTTCATCATTATTTGTAAACTCTGGTTCCTTCCGTTTCATAATTCTGCATTTAATTGTGCATCAATGTACACGGTAAAGGAATTTTTTGCAGTAGTCTATTTATCTATATTAGTCTATTTTTGTACTATTTAGTCAGAAGTTTGAATGGAAAACACATGTAAAAACAGTCCTTCAATTATTTTTTGCTCAACCCATGTAGGTCTGATTTCACTCTTCGCTCACACAGATGAGTCATTGAAAATACTGATTTCTTGTAAGGACTTTATGGACTGGCAAGTTGGAATTGTAAAACTGCTCTAATTCTACCAAAAAAAGTTTTCCAAGTCGAGCCAAGACTGAATGGAGACAGACAATCCTCTGACCAAAGTTCTCCACATTGCCGTTTAACTTATTCTTATTACAATACAGAAACTCAATGTTGTAACTGTATGATTACGAATTTGTACTTAATAGGAAAAATACTTGCACCGAATAATGGACGAGCCAAGTAAAAGTGTATAAAGTAACCAAATACTGTTGATTATGTTGCCATATTGTCAATGTTGTGATGTTTCAACTGTTTAGCTCGCTCCCAGTGAGTTTATTTCTGTTAATCGTGAACACAACACCACATCAAACATAAAGCCTGCTCTGCTTACTGCACAGCAGTAGAGACCAGAGGCAGGGGTCATTAATTTACCACAGGAATGAAGGAGAGGAGACATGAGAACAAGATGTGGATTTCTTGTTCTGCTCCAGAGGGGGAAATTAACATAAACGGCTGTCGTCAAAATATTCAAATGTTCAACTGGAAGTAAATCTAATAAACACCAAAGAACTCTCCGTTTGATCACTTGTGTTGTCTGAAATAGAGAGAGAGTGACAAAGAGAGCGAGAGGGAGAGAGAGGGAGAGAGCAAGAGAGCGAGCGAGCGAGAGAGAGAACTAGATCCAGTTTAGCCTTCTAAAGCATGTGTATATATTTATTGAATAAAAGTGTGTGTTTAATAAAAGTGTGTAAAAACAGATCTGTTTGCTCCACAGCTGTTGTCGATTGGCTTTGATAAATCTGGATCGCCTAAATAGGAGGTGGGAAAACTATCAGACTTCAACAGTTCACATAACTTGATTTTTAAAAAATCCTGCACGCACACACACACTTCCAAAGAGCTCCAGGCCATGATCCAAATAGCGGCCTGAGGTCAACAAACACACGTGGTGCTCGGAGCACAGAGAACAGAGAGTGCTGCATAAAAACACCCCGGTCTGCTGGGCCGAGGTTCCACTCTGGACCTGGTTAGGGACACCAGCGCATGGCGTTTTATCATTGGACTGAGAACTGAAAGGAGATCCAGATGTTCGTTATGGACGGAACATGGTCGAGGAATTCCTTGTTTGTTGTGTTTTGATACAAAGGGAAACTACTTTGCAATCCCCTCTGTCACTCTGTTTCTCTCAGTCTCTCCCTCATTCCATCCCTCATTCTGTCTCTCCCTTTTTGCCAAAGGACACATTTAATGCTTGAAGCTCCAAGCACTAAATTCACATATTATTGCACAGTTGATTTTACAGTGGAAAGACTGTTGCACCTGCTGATTGCCTCCCAATCGCATGCATAGCCCTCAGCCCCTTCTCTCCTCCCCCTAAGCCCCCTCACCTACCTCCCTCCTTCTTCTCTCTCTCTCCTCTGCTTCTCACTCTTCTTTTCTTTTTTTTCCCTTTCTCCCTCTCTTTCTTTCTCCCTTATTTATTGTAATTTTTTCTTGTATGCTATTGTACATTTGTATTTTATTTGTGTGTATGTACATAACCTTGTTTTTGTTGCAGCCTCCCACCTCCCCCTTCCCTCAAAAGGCCTTTGCTTTTTGGTCAGGCTGCTTCTGTATATAAGAATTTGTTCTTGCCTGGATAAATAAAGGTTAAATAAAAAAATAAAACATTTTTAGAAAGGCTGGTAGAAAAAGACAAAGAGCCAACGCTCGACTTTAAGCTCCGTTTGAGTTGGGTTGCAGATTAAAGGCATCACCCTTATTAATGGTGTATTTGGTGTGTGGTTGGTCTAAGTTTCCATGTGTCCTGAGTAGTGTCTCACACACACACACACACACACACACACACACACACACACACACACACACACACACACACACACACACACACACACACACACACACACACACACACACACACACACACACAGCTCCAATTAGTTGGAGCTTATTATTATTATTCGTATCTTACCAGTAGGACACATCGAGAGGTTGAAAAAGACCCCGGCTGATCAGGTCCGTGAAGAAAGACTCTGTCTCGCGACAGGCTGTCCCGTTGCCAATGACAATCTTGTGACAGCTGTGATGGGAAAAATCCGGAAGAGGGAGAAAAAGACATTAGGGCTGGCGTTGTCAATGTCAATGAATGAGTGTTGATTAGAACATGTTTAGGCCACAATCTGGCCTTATTCTACATTGATTGATGGTGGGTGTGCATTGTATACCTCATCTGATTACTTTATTTCTGCCATTGTGTCACGTCTTTGTGTAGGAAAAGTCATATGTAACATTTGAATAATTGTGGTCAATGAAATTAAAGGTTTAATTTAAAACATATTAATAAATATTACATTATATATGTATGCTTTGGAAATCGGCCGAGCTTTGGAAATCTGAGCCCCATCGAATGAAATTCTTAATCCAGGCCGTCTACGACGTTCTACCGAACCCGTCCAACTTGTTCTGCTGAAGAGAGGGACCCTGGAGAACATCCTCAGCAAGGCCAAAGCGGACAACATCTGCAGTGGGATCAGCCACTGCAAGCTCCGCCAATGAATAAGACCATCGTTTTCGTCAGGGCTGGGGAGAAGCCAACACCAGCTGCCAGGGCCATCTCCTCTGGCTTACTAGCAGTGGCACAAGACTGGGAGCTGAAAGTTGACCTGGGTAAGCAACTGAAGTTCCCAGAATGCTGCTGCTACACGAAGGCCAGACATGGTGCTAACCTCAGAGGCCTCCAAGCAGATTGTCCTTCTAGAACTCAAAGTTCCCTGGGAGGGCCGCATTGAGGAGGCGGTGCGAGCAAGGTGCGAGCATATTGAGGTGGGATGCAGAGGGTTCGCAGGCCAGTCAATCTGCAGGGCGTACAACACACTTGGGATCACAGGAGCCAGTAAGCAAAGGGCCATCAGGTTGGTCACTGAGGCAGCGGGGGATCAGGAGGGGAGAGCCGTGGGTGGGGTAGAGCTACCTGGACACAAGCTGGGCCTGGAGGAGGGTGTCTGACAGTTGAAAGACCCGAAACACCCGAGGAACCCAGGACTGACTATGTGTCCAGGTGCATCACAGGATGATGTATGTTAAAAGTACTATATGTATTAGCTACATGTTAAATAATGATGACATTTGTTTTTCTCCTTTCTTTATCTTTTGCTCTCAGTCAAAGGCAAAGCCATTTGACTTAATTGTAGGCCTGTGTTTTCTGGATGAAAATGTATTATACTTTAATCGATAATCTAATCCTTAGATTAATCAATGTAAAAATAACTTGGTGTCAGCCGTAGATCACCATATCATTTATCAACCTAACATGTTCCAACTGCAGTACCTGTACTTGTGCATGAGGTGGCAGAGTTTGTCTGCTTCTTGTCTGGTCTGGCCAGGCCTGTGCAGGTAGACCACGTCTGTATGGAGGATCTGACCTTGTTGGTGGACACAGAGAGCAGACAAGACATTCACCATCTGCTCATTCAGGTGACATCTTTCTGTATCGACATTCATTAGTAAATATGACCTGAAGACCAAATGGAAATTGATATTTGCTCGCAGCTCAAATCTCTCACACACACACACACACAAACTGTTTGGGCACAACAAACACACATGCACATGCGCACACACACGGCCACATGCCCACGCACCCACATCTTGAAAAGGCTATGTCTAAACGTGTGGATTTTTCCTCTTTCACATTCAAATCCAGATGCAGACGTCACATAAACCAAGTGCATACATCACATAAAACCAGGTGCAGACATCATGTAAACCAGGTGCAGACATCACATACGTGTACAAGGGGATCTCCTGGCACATGCCACGTGAATGTGTGATTTTCCATAGCCGCTGGGCACGCAGCACAATCACGCGTGTTGAGAGCAGTGCTGTGTGACGACTGCAGCACACGCTACATACGTGCCTCTGGGCTGCATCCTTTTGAATGTTTGTTGTTTTAAACTGGTTTAATCACATGATCTTTCACCTATCATTTCTGGATCGAACATAATATATGGCTTTAGAGGACACTGAAATAATAATTTAACCAAACTCTGAATGTAGCAGTAATTAATACAATTAACTGAGCCAATCCAACAGACAGTCATGTACATATGACTATCGACCCCTAACAGAGCATTTATACTTGCATTGTACAGCGACCACATATCACATGACCACATAACATGTAACTGATTACAGACAGATATAAGAGAAATTATCAACCAGCAAAATAACCATAGGATACCATCCTTGAACGACCAATGATACATTGAAAAATTATGTCTACATTCAACTGAAAGAACTAGTGTCTTGTCTGTGTATTTCATTACATGACAGGATGACAATATGGTAAAAATATTTGGAAGCATTGTATTGATGTTTCGCTAAATTGTCACCATAGTAAAGATTAAAGTAAAAACCTTTAAAACACTGGAGTTTTTGCATGCTTTTGTAAGCACCTCAGACTGTTTTTAGGTTGCTTACTACAATATACTACAGTGCTGCTTGAAAGTTTGTGAACCCTCCAAACAGAAAATTTGACATGTGCAAAAGTATGTGAAACCTTTTAGCTTGTGGCACCTCCTTTTGCAGGCATTACTTCAACCAAACATCTTCTGTAAGCACTGACCAGTCTCTGGCATCTGCTGTTTCTGCCCACTCCTCCTTGCAGAACTCAGCCAGTTGAGAGCGGTTGGAGGGACATCTTGCATGTACCGCCCTCTTCATGTCAAGCCACAACATTTCTATAGGATTGAGGTCCGGACTTTGACTAGGCCAATACAGAGTATGAATCCTTTCTTTTAAGCCATTCCTTGGTACTATTGCTGGTATGCTTTGGGTCATTGTCTTGTTGCAGAACCCATTTTCGGCCCAGCTTCAACTCCCTGACTCAAGAATTTGTTGACAGACATGAGAATTCATGTTTCCCTGGAGAATATGGAGTCGTCCAGGTCTGGAGGCAGAAAAGCTGCCCCAGACCTTCACATTTCCACCACCATGCTTCACTATTGAGAGGAGGTTCTTTTCTTGGTATGCAGTGTTGGCTTTTCTCCAAACATGGCGGTTTTGATTGCGACCAAATAATTCCATCTTGGACTCATCTGTCCAGAGAATGGACTTCCAGAAGGCCTCTGGTTTGTCCAAGTGTTCTCTGGCAAAGTTTAAACGGGCAGCTTTGTTCTTTCTTGAAAGCAGAGGCTTCTTTCTAGCAACCCTCCCATGAATGTCATGTCTAATCAATTTTCGTCTGATTGTAGACACATGTACATTTACCCCAGATGCTGCCAGAGAGGTCTGCAACTCTCTAGAGGTGATGTGTAGGTTGGCCTTTACCTGATTTATTATTTTTCTGATGCTTCTTGGTGATAGTTTTGATGGGCATCCACTTCTAGGCAGAGTTGCGGTCATGTTGAATGCCCTCCATTTGTAAATGATTTGTCTTACAGTGGATGGATGGAGCTGGAATCTTTTGGAGGTCTTATAGCTTTCCCCAGACTGATGGGCTGTCAGTACCTTCTTCCTGATGTCCTCGGATATCTCCTTTCCTCTCAGCATTGTTGGTCTGTGTAGGTACACCTTGGCACTACAGTGCTTTGGTTGATTTCCTCTCTCTTTTAATCTGTGTTGCCCAACCCTTTTCCTAAGGATGTCTCATTTGATTGGTCTGCTTAATTGATTCATGAAGCACCCAAATGTGTTTCACCTGAATCTATTACCTACTTGATTTTACCAATGCAGCTGGGGGTTCACTTACTTTTGCACATACACTAATTCCATGTTTCATGTAGTTTTTTGCCTACTCACACATCTTCCCTCTAAACAAGTACATGCAATTGATAAACATAAACTTGACATTTCATATATAGAAAACTGGTGATGATAGAATAAGAAAAACATCATGGTAAAATGACAGAAAACTCTAAACTGATCAAGGGGTTCACATACTTTCAAGCAGCACTGTATGTGAGCGTAATGTGGTGAACTTCCGTCAGCACATTGTGTGCTACCAGGGGAGTAAGAACTTTGGACCACTGCTATACACCATTCAAGAGAGGCTACAAGGCTGCCTCAACAAAGGATAGTACGGGAGGAGGTAGTGACGAGAGAAGTAAAGCGGTCCCACCAAATTGATGACAATATTCGTGACCATGAGTGACGTCGACTGGGACTTGTTCTGATCCAGTTCCACTGACGTCAGCGAGTTTGCAGATGTGGTGACGAGCTTCATTGCAACGCTAACGGACACCATGGTCCCCACGGTTAGGGTGAGATACTTTCCTCATCAAAATCATGGGTCGATGGATCCATCCACGCCGCCCTGAACTGCTGCCTACAACTCCGCCCTTGTATCTGGCGACATGGACGAAAACAAAGCAGCGTCTTACGGACTCTGACGAGCGATAAAGGACGCAAAGAGGAGGTACAGAGACAGAGTGGAGACACAGATGGAGCAGCGCGACACCAGACGCAAATGGCAGGGGCTACGGACTATCACGGATTACTGGGGCAGATCCCCCTCAAATGTGAGTGCCGACACATCCCTAACGGTCGATCTGATCTCATTCTATGCGCAGTTCGAGGCTAGCAAAAACACAGTTAGCGGGACCGTAGCTGAAGTGAGTTCCATTGCTAGCGATGAGTACAATCTCTCGGTGACACTCTCTCGCTCCAGTGTCCACCACAATATTAAACCTCTCCCTGGCTGAGTCCGTGGTTCCAAACTGCTTCAAGTGGTCCACTATTGTCCCTGTGCCCAAGACTGCCTCTCCATCATGCCTGAATGACTACCAACTGGTGGCCCTCACCTCTGTGGTCATGAAATGTTTTGAGAGGCTGATCAAGGACTACATCTGGGCCTTCTTACCTCCCTCAAGTTCAGTTCATCTGCAGTTCGCCTACCGGCCAAACAGATCCACAGACGATGCTGTCTCCCAGGTAATACACAGCTCCCTCTCTCATCTTGACAGTCGAAAGGGGGGCTATGTGAGAATGTTGTTTATTGACATTAGATCTGCTTTCAACACCATAGTTCCCAGTAGACTGGATGGCAAGCTGATTGAGCTGGGTCTGAACACCCCCCTGTGTGCCTGGATCCTGGACTTCCTCACCGCCAGGCCCCAGGTCATCAGGGTGGGCAAACACACCTCCAGCCCCTTCACCCTGAATCCTCAGCCCCATACTGTACTCCCTGTACACACATGACTGTGTGGCCAGATCCAGCTCCAACACCATTGTTAAGTTTGCGAATGAAACAGTGGTGGTGGGCCTGATCTCTAGGTAAGCCTGAGAAGGCTTACCTAGAGAACATTCAGCCTCATGCTGAATGTCCAAAACTAAGGAGCTGATTGTGGACTTTAGGAAGACACAACAACAGGACTTACACACCACTGGGGATTAATGGGTCTGCTGTGGAGAGGGTGAGCAGCTTCAGGTACCTGGGAGTCCACATCACAGAGGATCCAACCTCTACCACCTCAGGCAGTTGCGGAAATTCAGAGTCTCCCAGAGGATCCTTCAGACCTTCTACACTGGTGCAGTGGAGAGCATCCTGACAGGAAGCATCACTGCCTGATTCAGCAACAGCTCCTCTCAGGGCAGGAGGGCTCTGCAGCTCTGCCTTTTCTTTCCGCAGGCCATCAGGACTGTGAATTCACTAGGGGCCCCCCACTGCCCACTCCCGTGCACATAACTTGATACTAAAAATTTGATATTGCCCTGTTGTTGATATACCTACTTGTTTATATGCCTTTTGCTGTTCATTTGCCTATTTGCTTGCTGCTTATTTGCTTGCTCTTTATTTGACTATCTGCTCATTTTTCTCATTAAAAAAAGAAGACAAGTAATTCTAAGAAGTGGTGGACACATCTGTCGCAAAGAAAACTGGCCACTATGAAACTCCCTTTCCGTCCGGATAACATCTGCCTATCCAACAACAGGAAAATGGCGGAAAGAGTGCGGGAGAACAGTTCCTCCGGAATGATGGAAGAAAAAAGACAATCCGGGCGGTTCCTATGGTGGTCCGATGGTGACACCGATCAACCGCTGGCAGAGTACAGAATGACCATACATCTTTTTCGGAGCAGTGTCATCACCGAGCTGTGCCAACTTTGTACTGAAACATATGGCTGATGACAATGAACACCATACGGCACAATTTCTATGTGGACGACAAATCTCAAATCTGTCCCCAGCGAAAGACAAGCAATCTCTCTGGTACAGAAGCTGAAATGTATCTGTGCCACTGTTGGTTTCAAGCTAAGTGAATGGACCAGTAACAGTCGTTCAGTCCTGGTCTCTTTTCTGGCAGAAGAAAGAGCTAAAGAAAGAGCTAAAGAGAGACATTCTTCTTCAACATCACTCCAAAATAACAATCTGTGAGTTGCAGAAGTATCCTGCATGTACTGAACTCTATCATCGGTCATGCTGACAGGGAAAACATGCTTTGCAAGCTGAGCTGTGGATCAGTAGATCACTTGATTCTTTTAGGTAGACTTCACAATCTGATTGGCATCTCTGGTAGTGGTTCAAATCTTATTCTTTACCGATAGAGAATGTTTTGTAAACATGGATGAATGTTCATCCAAAAGCTATAAAATGAATTTTAGGTCCGACACCTGTGTGCTTTTTAACCTTCTCAATGCTGCCACTTGGAAACGGCACGACATACATTTCCGTTAGCTGGTGATGACACAGCTTTAGATTGCCGTGTCTCCTGATGACTCTGGGCCAATAGATGTCCTTTTTTAACAGGTGTTTACGATATTAAGGTACGGATTGGCAGAGAATTTTTCTACAGCTCAATCAGGACAAAACTGAACTCTTTTTGATTGGTTCTCAGCTCAGACAGACAAACTCAGTGTGAAACTGCAAGCAACTGGCAATGAACCCCCGTCAACAAGTAGAAAACCTAGGATCTTATCTTTGATTCAGATTTAGCTTTGAACCTCAAACATAATCAAGAATGATTTTATCATCTTAAGAACATTGCCAGAGTGCGACCGTTTTCGGTCTCAAGCCAACAAGAGAGACGCGCGATTTTATTACCTGCAGAATTGACCATTGTAATCCTCTACCTTCTGGTCTCCCTAAAAAAATATAGCTCAATTACAATTACTTCAAAACTCAGCTGCAAGTGTGTTGACTATGACCAGAAAGAGAGTACACATTACACCAATTTTAATGTCTCTGCACTGGCTACCGGTCTGCTTCAGAAATGATTTTAAGATACTTTTATTGATTTGTAAACCTCTTCATGGTCTTGGTCCTACCTATTTATCAGATTTGCTTTTATTGCTTTTATTTTAATTAGTTTGAATTTCAACAAAAAGCTCAAAACTCAAGACCCACCGTTTTAGACTGGCTTTTAATTGAATTTTGTATTTTACTTAAAATGTTATCTATCTATTTTATTATTATCTCTTTAATACCCTATATGTTATCTTTGGTTTTACTCACTTTAGTACATCTAGTCTCTTTTAGTATTATATAGTTATATTTTGCGCTTTTAGCCTTTTTCTTTTTATACTACTTTTTATTTTTGCTGACTAATCATCGGTCATGCTGACAGGGAAAACAACGCTTTGCAAGCTGAGCTGTGGATCAGTAGATCACTTGATTCTTTTAGGTAGACTTCACAATCTGATTGGCATCTCTGGTAGTGGTTCAAATCTATCTTACCGATAGAGAATGTTTTGTAAACATGGATGAATATTCATCCAAAAGCTATAAAATGAATTTTAGGTCCGACACCTGTGTGCTTTTTAACCTTTCAATGCTGCCACTTGGAAACGGCACGACATACATTTCCGTAGCTTTGTTGATGACACAGCTTTAGATTGCCGTGTCTCCTGATGACTCTGGGCCAATAGATGCCCTTTTTAACAGTATTTACGATATTAAGGTACGGATGGCAGAGAATTTTCTACAGCTCAATCAGGACAAAACTGAACTCTTTTTGATTGGTTCTCAGCTCAGACAGACAAACTCAGTGTGAAACTGCAAGCACTGGCAATGAACCCCGTCAACAAGTAGAAAACCTAGGACTTATCTTTGATTCAGATTTTAGCTTTGAACCTCAAAACATAATCAAGAATGATTTTATCATCTTAAGAACATTGCCAGAGTGCGACCGTTTCGGTCTCAAGCCAACAAGAGAGACGCGCGATTTTATTACCTGCAGAATTGACCATTGTAATCCTCTACCTTCTGGTCTCCCTAAAAAAATATAGCTCAATTACAATTACTTCAAAACTCAGCTGCAAGTGTGTTGACTATGACCAGAAAGAGAGTACACATTACACCAATTTTAATGTCTCTGCACTGGCTACCGGTCTGCTTCAGAAATGATTTTAAGATACTTTTATTGATTTGTAAACCTCTTCATGGTCTTGGTCCTACCTATTTATCAGATTTGCTTTTATTGCTTTTATTTTAATTAGTTTGAATTTCAACAAAAAGCTCAAAACTCAAGACCCACCGTTTTAGACTGGCTTTTAATTGAATTTTGTATTTTACTTAAAATGTTATCTATCTATTTTTATATTATCTCTTTAATACCCTATATGTTATCTTTGGTTTTACTCACTTTAGTACATCTAGTCTCTTTTAGTATTATATAGTTATATTTTGCGCTTTTAGCCTTTTTCTTTTTATACTTTTTATACTACTTTTTATTTTTGCTGACTTCAATACATCTCTCCTTTAGTATTTTATTACCTTAACTTGTACTTTTTACCTTTCTTTTTATCTTTCTTTTACTGACTTCCACCTTCAAAGCCAAGAGATGCTTTAAGCCACCAAATTACAAAGTTTCTATTGCACAGCTACTGTACATCACTTCTGTGACACAAGTGAGCAAGGCTATGGTACAGCCAGCAACTTGAAACTGACGTGCAGCATCTGACTACATTAAACTGGGTTTGTGATGGAGAAAGCAAGAGTTGCACCTCTGAAGGCGACGGCGGCGCTGGAGGAGACCAGACTGTGCAGTTTTTTTTATTTTATGTACTTTTAAGTAGTTTTATAGTGTAGTTTTATTTCTTTTATTGACATACATACATATATGGGCAAATCAACTTACTGGTAGGGGAGAGAATTGCTAGTTTGCAGCCGTGTGTGAAGCCCGGGTCGACCCCCATGATGACACAGCCCCTAACCGGACACACCAAAAGGCGCTGGCGGAGGTTACGCACAAACATGTCTATAGATTCCTTCTCTGCAGCTGTGGTTAACTTTGTCCTAAATGGAAGCAAAGAAATGCATAGAAAAGAGTTGAAGGATAAATAAATTTGGTAATACAATTGGAAGTTCCAAGATTTATGACAGCAAAACATGCATATACACAGTCACGTTTACCTGTAACTTCTGGTAAGTAGAGGCAAAATGAGTCTTTTATAAGCATCCTCGATGGCTTCACTGATGATTTTATTATCACTAGGTCTCCCGAAGGTCTTAGGCTTCCATCTGCAACACACCATTGACAGGACAGAACAGAGCAAGCACATAAAGGATAAATAAATAAAAAGTAAGTATTATATACAAGTATAAGTAAGTATACATATTAAAAACTATATTGGATATTCAACTGATAGTCACGCTTTGAATTAACAATGTAACATGGTGAATTAAAGACCTGATCACCGGTATGAGTCCCGTGTGTCTATCGGTGTATACCTGCCCAGGAGATGGTATGAGTCCTGTATGTCTAGCAGTGTCTACCTTCCCAGGAGACAGGGCTTCCAAGATAAGCTGTCTGCATCATTTGGTAAATATTTCTACACAATTGGCTAATTACAAAGTACCCTGCCCTGAACGAAAACTGTATGAGCAGCTGAGCATGCGTGCAACACACATGGACTGTGATTCGTTTCTTCTTTCCTGACTAATTTGTGCCAGAGCTCACATACACTTCATGCTCACGGTCAAGAGCACAAAGCAATACACTGACGTAAACAGTACTAGGAACATCCAAGTCACACAGAACATAGCACATTGTAACGTGAAACACACAAACTATACATTGTATACATTTGACGTTATTTATTTCATCCTATTAAAGGACAAGGAAACAAATGAAGGCCTTTGTAAACTAAATTCAACACTTTCTTTCTTTGAAATTCAATACTTTTAAGGCCTCATTTTGAGATTCAATTAAATCCCTTTATAATACTTATAATATAGGTCATCCTCCAACAGCTCCACAATGGTTCCTGAACCCTTGCCTTAACTCCTAAACACTACTGGCACTTTACAGCCTGTACTGAAAACATTCATAAGATGGCCGTAGCTAGCGTTTGGGCAACAAAGTCCAATTCTGAACCAGGAAATACCCTGTAAGCGGTATGAGCATTTAATTTCCTTTTTGTGTAAAATCGATAGTAAAGAAGTAAAGAAGATAAAGATAAAACAAAAAAAGCCTTTGATCAAAGAATAGCTAGATGAAATGAAGAAAATCAAAGATTACAGACTGATTGTGCGTTTCAGTTGTGTGTGTGTGTGTGTGTGTGTGTGTGTGTGTCAGACCTGCAGTTGATGCACCACCTCGTGAAGTCACTCTTCACCCTGTCGGGAATGTTCACCTTCACTGTCAGGATCTTCAGACTCTCCCCGCGGTTAATAGCCAAGGTCTACACACACGCACACGCCAACACACATGCCCACACACATGCACACACACACACACACACACACACACACACACAAACACACATGTTAAAAGCTACATAAATCTGTAAAATCTGACAAGTACCTACAACATTACAAGCATAATGTTTAGGTATAAGTACATAAACCAAAACAAACCTGTTCACTAAAATGCCAAAAGTGTTCACTAAAATACCATTGCTGTGATCCATCTTCAATAGGACTCTTGTCTTCTGTTATAAGTGTTCAATTACTCAGCGAACCAAAATAAAAGTCATCTAAGGAATACAGGTGGAAATATCTAGTACTTCTTGTTTGTCTTTCCATTTGACAACACTTTAATCGCTACTTAACTCTTAACACTGGTTACTAAAGTGAGCACAGTTTTACATGAATGTTTTACATACATGTACATACTTAGATTGAGTATGTCAAGTGTATGAGCTTTATACACAGTGCTAACACCCGCCACTTGTGAAGCTGAACAAAACTAATCTAAAACTTCAAGTGACAGAAGTAAAAAACATACCCCACACACACACACACACACACACACACACACACACACACACACACACACACACACACACACACACACACACACACACACACACACACACACACACACACAGGAGCAGTGCGGAGGCCTCAGTGTCCTGTGGCCAGCCCTGTTGTGTGCTGAGCTGGTGGGCTCTAGGAGGAGCTGTTACATGCTGTTAAGCAAGTGTCTGACCTTTTCAGCAGGGAACCTTTAGCCCTGCTACACAACAGGGCCAAGAAGCAAAACGTCAATCTGCAGGCCAAGCGGAAGAAGCAAGCTGACAAATGCCACCACCGCGCCACCATCAGCAGCCGGGCCACCGCAAGGCCTCCCCGCCACCCCCGCCCTCCCCCCAGCACACCCACCCACATCACCACCATGTCACGCCATAACCACTAGCGCTCAGCTGCACACTAGCATGTGTTGCAGCTGTGTGCACGTGAGGGTGCCTTGGACACACACACACACACACACACACACACACACACACACACACACACACACACACACACACACACACACACACACACACACACACACACACACACACACACACACACACACACACACAGCTGATGGCATAGTGAGCACAGGAATTAATGCAGCTTGCCTGAATCATGATGAAAATGTGATTTATCCTTTTTTGGCATGTTCCTGCTTCAGGCAGCTGCATGGCAGAAAGAAAATAGGCTATATCCTATAATCTTCATCAAAGCCATTAAGTTTCCCTTTCAGGAGAGCAAACTGACAGATTAAATGGCCAAAACCAACCTCCTGGTATTCCCAGGAGAAATCTGTGTTCTTGTGTCAGGATTCCCTTCCTGTTAAGTCCAAATACCAGCTAAATGTAAGAAAAATATATACCCTCGCAATCCCTGCAGTGGAAAAGACACCTGAACTGCAATAACAAATAAACCATGGTCCCCTCACTCATGGAACAAGGAGACAGGTCCCAGGGGAGATTGAGTAAATATTTAAAAAACGTATCCAATCCAGTAGGCCTAAATGCTTTAGTTGCATAAATTTACATTTAGAGCATTTGGCAGACGCTTTTATCCAAGCGACTTAAGAAGAGTACTTGCTGAAGGAGACAGCAATATATTATGGTTCGCCACTGTCCTCGATGACAGTAACTATCCTCTCTCTGTCTTTGGATTATTGGATTTTTTTGGACTATTGTACTATTATTGGACTTCAATTACACTAGACTTACACTATTGGATTATCAGACTTTTGTTTTACACTATTGGATAATTTTATTTTACTATTATTGGATTTTTTTAACTATTGGACTATTGTATTATTGGACTATTATTGGACTTACTGTACAATTACATTAGACTTACAGGGGTAGACTGTTACACTAGGAACTCTGCTGCATAGCATGCAGGCACTCTCACTGTACTGTACTGCACTGGTCACTTATCATTCATCATTCAACTTTATCATCACATGTTGCTGCTACTATCTACTAGTTACCAATTACTATCAGATGCTAGTATAAGAATATTACTGTACTCCACGCAGAAACATTTTAGGTACTATATTACGAATTGTTCAGAGTTGTTTCAGAATTTGTTTATAAGAATACTGTTCATAAGAATACCTTTTACTGTTTACTGTTTTAGAAAGCCTGACAAGAACAGTTCTATTCAGATCTATTCATCCCACATACCAGGCCTGCACTCAAGGCCCAAAGGAGACCCAGAAAAAGAGTTGAAAATCGGACGCAGTAGAACACATGATCTCATGCACAGATTCCTGCTACAGACTACATGACCCGAGTCCAGTCTAGGACGACTTTTAGAAAATCTTCAAATATTGTTTGATGAATGACATGAGAAAGCAAAATATGTTTAAATTGTAGGTTTGATGAAATGGTTTCGAAAGTTCAAATGTTTTCAATTAACAATATGTTGATTCAAAACATAAACAAATACTTTGAATCAACATATTGTTAATGAGATGACAAATTATTTCAACGAACTTGACATTTATGCAAAGGAATGTCTACTGCTGTAAATTGACAAACCTTTTCAATGTGCATTTCAATGAAAGTATATTAGCATTTTTACAGTCCCCTGTTGTCCCAGTCCCCCAACTATATACTAACTACTTTAACAAATAAAGTAATCAAGTAATAAGAATAATAAGAATAATATAAATAAAATGCACATTCTTTCTGAAATGGTGTCAACACCATTATTGAATGAAGATAGCTGTTGGTTGTCGTTTCCCCAGCAGTCTATCAAGAGGAATGTTTAATTGATTCAACAGATCCATTTAGCCCAGTAACTCCCTGGTCTAGCCTTTAACGACAGCGCTAAACTACCATTTGACGCCGCAAATCACATACAAAAAAAACAGCTTCCATCACTTAAACAAATCCACAGTGGCATTTCCAACGATGTAGCTTCAAGGTAAAAAATATATAACTATAAAAGAGCACGCCTGATGAAACATGGAAAAACACTTTTATAGGACATATAGTACACCATTTAATTAAAATATTGGTCAGGTCTACATATATATGTGAAAGTAAAATAATGAGAATAATTAAAGTGAATCATTTCTAAACCTCAGTTTCATAATTTTAATCAAAGTAGGCGTATCTTCACTGTACCTTTGTATAATATTGTGCATTAGTCAATGACAAACAAAAAAGTATTTTCACTGTACAGGTCATGTCTGGTCATGCTGTAAATTAGAATGTGCCAATTATAACGTGTCCACAAGTGTTGATTATGAAGTTTGAGACATAACTAAATAAATAGCATAGTACTTTGCGTCCACATTTGCAGGTAAGCAAGGCGGTTTTCTGGCTTTGCTCTTAAAACACTCAATACCTTCCTGTCCACCCGCCATCCCTCCCGTGCTTAACCTTTCACAAACCACCACACCTGGTGCATTATATAGCACAAAGAAATGTGCTAAAACAAACAGTTCACACACATGCCACCTGTCAAAACACATCCGACGCATATCACCCAACACACACACACAACCGAGTTAACGGCTAGAAAAGGTTCAATTTAGCCTGAATCCCACAGAGAGCAGGGTCACAGTGGCCGCTGCATTAACGCTCTGTGACAACGACGCTTCATCGAATTAACAGCCTCGCACACAGGAGTGGGAAGGTGGAGGAGAGAGAGAGAGAGAGAGAGAGAGAGAGAGAGCGAGAGAGGGGGGGGGCAAGGTCCACACTGATGTGTTGTTCATACACTCGCTCTCCATCTTACTGCCACTCCAACCTCCCTCCCGACCTCTCTCTCACCCTCCCTCTCTCCCTCCCCCCTTGCCTCAGTGTTTGGACCCAGCAGCAGTAGCTGTCAGGGCAGGAGAACACCTGTCAATCAAAGCCTCCTAATCCAATGGCATGTCAGCAGGGGACATGTCACATATGTTAAGTAGAGAGAACGGGCAGGCAGGGCGGTTATGATGTGCGTGCGTGCGTGCGTGTGTGTGTGTGTGTGCGCTTGCGCCTGTGGGGCACTGTGGCTGGCTTTCCAGGCAGTGCTGGGTGGCAGAGATTCAGCCAGTGATGGAAGCAGTGGTGACACGCGGGGCCCAGGACCCACTCAGAGAACCCCACCACTCCTCACTAGGGGACAGGGGGGCGTCACTAACAGAGGGGGTACAGCCTAACAGCCACTGACATGGCATTCAGATCTGCTCCCCACCAGGCACACAGAAATGACACAAACACAAACAGATGGTGTGTGTGTGTGTGTGTGTGTGTGTGTGTGTGTGTGTGTGTGTGTGTGTGTGTGTGTGTGTGTGTGTGTGTGTGTGTGTGTGTGTGTGTGTGTGTGTGTGTGTGTGTGTGTGTGTGTGTGTGTGTGTGTGTGTGTGTATGTTTGACAGGGCAAGTTCTCCAATATCGAAAGAGTTTAAAATCTTTAAAAAAAAAAATTATATATATGACTTTTTTAAGACTGAGTCACGATCTCCATCGTGGCCCCGGGCTCCCGGGCGCCAATGCCGCCCCTGGAGCGTTAGCGGGGCTCCCGGGCGCCAGTGCCGCCCCTGGACGATTAGCGGCACCTGCGCTATGTTCGCGGCTGTCCGCAATCTGCAATTAGTCACGGCATAAAAGCCCCGGCACTCCACCCACGAGTGTCGGATCATTGTCTTTGTTTTGCCAATGTTTGGTCATTGTTATATCTTCTGTTGGAATTCGGCATGCAACATATCGCTCGGATTCCTCTCCTGCCTGTTCTCTCCTGCCTGTCTGTTCATCACCTGCCTGTCTGTTCATCTCCCGTCACCACGGTAAATAAATAACATTTATTCACCACAAAACCCCGAGTCCTGAGTCCCGCGTTGGGGTCCTACTGCCAACTCCCATGACAGAATGATCGCGACCAGATAATGGACCAGCAGAACTCAGACTCGGGATCCGCCGTACTATGGAAGGCACGCGTCAACCAGGGCGAGTTGCAGCGAGCACTCGACAAACTCACCAACCATGCTAGCCATGCTCGCAACTCAGCTCCTGCCGGTCCCTACTGCATGGTCCCAGCCACCCCCGAGTCCCGGTCCCGGCTGGACCACAGGCCAGCTCCTGCCGGTCCCTACTGCATGGTCCCAGCCACCCCGAGTCCCTGGTCCCGGCTGGACCACAGCAGCTCCTGCCGGTCCCTACTGCATGGTCCCAGCCACCCCGAGTCCCGGTCCCGGCTGGACCACAGCAGCTCCTGCCGGTCCCTACTGCATGGTCCCAGCCACCCCGAGTCCCGGTCCCCGGCTGGACCACAGCAGCTCCTGCCGGTCCCTGCTTCCTGGTCCCAGCCACCCGAGTCCCGGTCCGGCCTGGACCACAGCAGCTCCTGCCGCGTCCCTACTGCCAGGTCCCAGCCACCCCGAGTCCCGGTCCCGGCTGGACCACGCAGCGCCCGCCAGTCCCTGCTCCAGGTCCCAGCCTCCCAGAGTCCGGTCCCGGCTGGACCACAGCAGCTCCCACCAGTAACCTGCTCCCAGGGCCCACCCATCCCTGGTCCTGGTCCGGCCTGCACCACCGCAGCGCCCACCAGTACCTGCTCCAGGTCCCACCCATCCCTGGTCCTGGTCCCGGCTGCACCACCGCAGCCCCACCAGTTCTGTCTCCCAGGTCCCACCCATCCCTGGTCCTGTCCCGGCTGCACCACAGCAGCTCCCCACCAGTCCCTGCCTCCCAGGTCCCACCCCATCCCTGGTCCTAGTCCCGGCTGCACCCACGGCAGCGCCCACCAGTACCTGCTCCCAGGTCCCACCCATCCCTGGTCCCGGGTCCCGGCTGGACCACAGCAGCCCCACCAGTACCTGCTTCCCAGGTGCCAGCCAGCCCCGGTCCCCGCTCCGACGGCGCCGGTGTCCTCCACCCAGCCTCCGGGTCGCCCGCGCTGAGGGTTCCCTGCTCGGCCTCCGCGCCAGCCTCCGGGTCGCCCGCCTGAGGGTTCCTGCTCGGCCTCCGCCCAGCCTCCGGGGTCGTCCGCCGGAGGGTCCCTGCTCGGCCTCCACCCAGCCTCCGGGTCGTCCACCCGACGGTGCGGCCCGCTCATCGTGGGGTCGCCAGGAGGCTCCCGTTGAGGGGGGGTAACTGTCACGATCTCCATCGTGCCCCGGGCTCCCGGGCGCCAATGCCGCCCTGGAGCGTTAGCGGGGGGCTCCGGGCGCCAGTGGCCGCCCCTGGACGATTAGCGGCACCTGCGCTATGTTCGCGGCTGTTCCGCAATCTGCAATTAGTCACGGCATAAAAGCCCCGGCACTCCACCCACGAGTGTCGGATCATTGTCTTTGTTTTGCCAATGTTTGGTCATTGTTATATCTTCTGTTGGAATTCGGCATGCAACATATCGCTCGGATTCCTCTCCTGCCTGTTCCTCTCCTGCCTGTCTGTTCATCACCTGCCTGTCTGTTCATCTACCCGTCACCACGGTAAATAAATAACATTTATTCCACCACAAAACCCCGAGTCCTGAGTCCGCGTTTGGGTCCTACTGCCAACTCCCATGACAGACTGAGTGCGTGTGTTTCCAAAAAATATATATTTTTTTTATAAACCAGAGTTCATCTGTTTTAGTGCAAAAAGGAAGGAAGAGCTCCCATAACATTTCCCACCAGCTCCCACCAATCCGCCTGGGATTGGTTTGACTGCGCTTGGTCTAGCCTTACAACAGATCCCATTCTAGGAGTGGTTTGACTGTGCTTGGTCTAGCCTTACAACAGATCCCATTCTAGGAGTGGTTTGACTGTGCTTGGTCTAGCCTTACAACAGATCCCATTCTAGGAGTGGTTTGACTGTGCTTGGTCTAGCCTTACAACAGATCCCATTCTGGGAGTGGTTTGACTGTGCTTGGTCTAGCCTTACAACAGATCCCATTCTGGAAGTGGTTTGACTGTGCTTGGTCTAGCCTTACAACAGATCCCATTCTAGGAGTGGTTTGACTGTGCTTGGTCTAGCCTTACAACAGATCCCATTCTGGGAGTGGTTTGACTGTGCTTGGTCTAGCCTTACAACAGATCCCATTCTAGGAGTGGTTTGACTGTGCTTGGTCTAGCCTTACAACAGATCCCATTCTGGAATTGGTTTGACTGTGCTTGGTCTAGCCTTACAACAGATCCCATTCTAGGAGTGGTTTGACTGTGCTTGGTCTAGCCTTACAACAGATCCCATTCTGGGAAGTTGGTTTGAACTGTGCTTGGTCTAGCCTTACAACAGATCCCATTCTAGGAGTGGTTTGACTGTGCTTGGTCTAGCCTTACAACAGATCCCATTCTGGAAGTGGTTTGACTGTGCTTGGTCTAGCCTTACAACAGATCCCATTCTGGGAGTGGTTTGACTGTGCTTGGTCTAGCCTTACAACAGATCCCATTCTGGAAGTGGTTTGACTGTGCTTGGTCTAGCCTTACAACAGATCCCATTCTGGGAGTGGTTTGCCTGTGCTTTGTCAGCAGGGCCCATTCTGTTACGGCTCGCCCGTCCTCGCCTCCACGTCCGTCCCTTTCCCCTCCCGCTATGCGCCCTTCGCGCTCCTCTGCGCGCCGCCTTGGACCGGGCATACGGCGTTCCGGCTCTCCAGAGTTCCCCCCGGCTACCAGGCGCTCACGTCCCCCATCCCCCGCCGGCCCTGTCCTCTCGGCAGACTCCTCCCATTCCTCTCACCTCTCAGAGTCGGAGTCTGACATTCCCAGCACGTCGGCGCAGGCACAACGGCGGAGCGGTGATGACGTTGCCACAAGCGCGACTCTCCGCACCTGCTCACCATCCCCAATCACCGACCGCCCTACAAGAACCTGGCCTGCACTCCACTCCAGATCTTTCCCTAGACTACTGTCTAGGGAAAGATCTGTCATCTCTATCACTCACCCCCCTTCTCCTTCTCATCCCTCCAGCATCCCGGACCCCTCTGCTGAGTCGAGCCAACCCGCAGAGCCCTCCCTCCGGATCCCATTATTTGTGGCAATTCCCTTTGTTGTAATAATGTAAACCGCCCTTTGGGCTTGAACCCCAACCTACGCCTCCTCCATTTGCTGTGCACCTGGGTCTTACCTCAACACCCCCCCTAACACATTCTGTGGAATCCATCTCAAATCAAAAGGAAAATACACAGTTGCTGGGTGTGATTGGCCACCGATGGTCTGCAGCAGTGAAAACCTTACCAACAATAATATTCAATAATCCTAAAATTGATGACTCTATTGAATGTAGATTTCAAGGAGTGGTTGAAACTGCTTGCCACTTAATCTGTCACACTTTGAGCTTCTTCAATATTTTACACTTATGTTGTCTTCAAATAATGTTGAGTAGTTGTTCACTTTACCCACACTGTTAAAAAGTTAATTATGAACCTTGTTGTGCAAATACATTACTAATAATACAAATAGAAAAATACTTCTGTAACTGCTAGTAAACCACTCTTGGACATTTACCCATGAAGTGTTGTTCATTGGTCAATAGAAAACAATAGACACATAATTGTACCAGATAACACCATGAAGCTGCTCGGTCTATGTATTTAAGACAGTTTGGAGTTAAGATACTTATACCAATATACCAACAACCATATACCATTAACAATTTCACCCTCAATTTATCATTAGGCATATACAAATTAAGTTAAATATATATCAACCGTCTGACATAAAGAGAAGAATTAAACCAATATACATTATTGCTTTGTGTTATTTTCAGAATCATTCGTTCTGTAATGCTAACAGCACACACTGCAAATGGGCTTGCTCTTTCGTGTTCATGCAATCCCCAACATCCTGTCTGGGATTGATAAAGTGCTCCTTATCTCTGTATGCTACAGAATAGTTATTAGCTACAGTGCTTCTTAAACCTCACATTCAAGGACTTTCCAGGCCAAATTCCCTCATATTCAAGGACACAACAACTTGGCATAGTTTGAGACACGGATCAAGGTTCATTGCCGTTACAACACTGACAATTTCTATCATGACAACTAGCAGGTTTTACAGAAGCTCACACACAACAATTAGAGAGAGAGAGATGCTTGAATGTGTGAACACTTAACTCATTTGTGCTGTAGCCTATTTACTAACATTACGTAAATAAAATATCAAAAGCACTTACATTTTCCATTCTTGCACAAAATATTTGAATTCAAGCACTTTCAATGACCCACGTCCATTTTCAAACCTTGATTTTTTTTTACCCAAAATTCATTCAAGGACTGTGGGAGCCTGTGTGTAGCTACTCACTTGGTTAGACTACAGTATATGCATGGATACATAGCATGTGGTACTGCTGAGGAACAAGACGCAGTCACGTATGCTTTCATGGCATGGTGCTCATCTGTTTGCTTGGCTAGATCATCATGGTGAACAACAATGTGCATCTACTGTATCTCCCCGTGTACAGCAGCAGGCCTACCTGGTGAGGCTGGATGCGCTGAACGTTGCTGGTGAAGTCGAAGTAGAGGCGGAACTTGCCGATGTCCCGGGTTTTGTTGTGCTGGCCGCTGGGTCCAGCCTTACTGCGACCGGGCTGGCTCTCCGCTCCCTGCTCCTTCAGGGCCGACTTGGACACAGCTGACTGGATGGTCACAAAGCTGCTCTCACACCTGACAGGCACCAACGCAAGTGTGCGCCAACACACACATACACGCACGCACACACAATAGATGCGTACATTTTTTTATAAAGAAACTTTGTTGGTGTGACTCAAAACGAAGGAAAGTTGAGTTAACACATTTATGGTGTGTCCACAACTACTGACATTGGAACGAAAAAGAGATTTTACAAACTTGGGTAAATTAAGTCATTCACCTCTACACAAAGGCACAATCTACATTTAAACCAGGGTCAGAAATGAACAAATGTATAACTGCCTTCGAAATCTGAGTTTAGAATCTATTAAATTGCCCTGGAATGATCCAAAATGCTCCCAAATCCTATTACATGGGACAAATAATCCCTCGTTGAGAGAAGTTACTTTCCTACTTCAACTCTTAACAAGCATCAATGAGCTACAATCCTGGTCGTATTTGGACATTATTCTTACAGTGTCCTTATGCAGGTCAGCGTCTCTGGATCCTTGGCAATCATATCAGCCAAGATATGTTCCACACCAGTCACCACCTCCTCCACGGAAGACAGGCCTGACAGGTAGACACAGTCACGGGAAATTAGTTTATCACACGCACACACAAGTCCAGCTCCAGCCAGGACTAGTTACAGGTTTGATCTTAGATTTTTAAGCTTAATAGATGAGATAAATGGAAACGCACTGCTACATATTTTGCTTTGTGATGAAATGTCCGGTGTAAGAACTGTATTTTTCATGGACCTTTGCTGCCACCTTCAGGTATGTAAAAGACGACAGCCAAATAAAGCCAAAATGGAAAGCTGCATGTTGAAGATGATCCTCACCGAGGGTGAACGTCATGGTTGTGTGTGCATGCGTACGTCTGTGTGCATCAGTCCATGTCACTCACCCTCAATGCCAGGCTTGACCCAAGCTCTCAGATCCAGTTCATGAGGCCGGTTTAACAGAACCACAGCAGCGTCCTCCAGGCCCAGTTCTCTGGCCCGACGAGCCTTACTCAGCTTACTGCCTTTCTTATACGGCGAATACTGCAGAGACATAGGGAGCGTGAGAGGGGTGAGAGGGAGAGAGATAGAAATTTAATGTGAAAGTGAATGAATGTGGGTTGCTTTGTGTTGATTTTCTTTCATTACAGCTAAAACGGCATCAATGTCTAAGTGCTAGTGCTAAGTGTTACTGCCAGTGCTAGTCCTGGTGATAAGTGCTAGTGTTACTGCTGGAGCTAGCGCTGGTAGCAGTGCTAAGTGTTGGTGCTAGTGCTGGTGTTACTGCTAGTGCTGGTCCTGGTGCTAGTGTTACTGCTAGTGCTGGTGCTAGTACTGGTGTTAGTGCTAGTCCTGGTGCCAATTGCTGGTGCTAGTGTTGTGTTGACTGTCTGGGAAGGTATTCTGTGACATTTTGTGAATGTCAGCATATAACAATGTATATTTTAGTACATTGATTTATATGTGTACTGCTCACCTGGATATTTTTGTTGTATATTCCATTTCATTTTATATTTCATCTACTTATTTACACAGAATTCTATTCATAGTTCTATTTCTATTTTGCACAGTTCTATTTCTATTTTGTAGTTCTATTCTATTTTGTATTCTTTATAATTACTGTCGGTTGTCGGGCGTTTTGCACAAAACGTTTTTCACTCACTGCTTATACTCACGTGTAAATTGTGAAGTGACAATAAAATACTTGAAACTTGAAACTTGAAAACGCCATAAATTATTATGCCATAATAATTAACAAGTGTGTTGACCATGTGGTCCAGTTCGTCCAGCGATCTGCAGCTCCTTAGGTTGTTCTCCAGGTCTGCATTCAGATGCCCGTCCTTAGTTAGCGTCTGGATCACTGACTGGGTCTTCTTAGAGAGAGAACTTTATACACACATACACACGCAATTTAAAAAGGTTTCAGTAACCCTGTGATGTGGTCTATAGGATATACAGATATACATTGTCAATGAGAATGGAGCAATGTAGGGTGATAGCAGGCAGCATACTTCCTGAGGAAAAGAAGTTCAACAACAACAATAACAATAAGAAGAAAATGAAGTGACTGCGGAAAACACAAACACATACTTGGCCAAACGTATTTCTTCCATCTCTGAGATTCACTTTTTTGAAACAAAACCTGGCCCCACTGGAAGCCCAATGGGACACTCGATGTCTAAAACAAGTTTGTCTGCAAAATAACTTCTTCAGTCTTGGCCAATCTAAATAAATACATGTTCTTTTGAAGTATGCTGCCCACTTGGAGGCATTGGAAAATGACCAGCACTGATCTGATAGAGATGGTGTGCTGTGACTCCTTTACACTACACAGTAGAGAATACGATATGTGTTTATCTGATCATTGACCTGATTCCAGGTGTCAACATTGATTATGTTGTTTTGGATGTAAAACACTCCCAGACATTTATTCATGTTCATCCAGTAAGAGTTTTACAATTGTAAATAATCAGTGGTACAACATTTCAGTCACACCCTATATTAAATGTTTAACTCAAAGGCTCATAAGCTAGTAAATACTGCCATCTAGTGGCCAACAGTATTATAATGAATGTGAATGATGAATGACCCCCTAGCTAGGGATAGAGGGGTGTCATAATCACATGGCCCATAATCATATGGCCTGTAAAGGCCTTTGAGACTGTAACTGTGATTAAGGGCCATACAAAAAAATTAAATTTGACGTGAATTGATGTGACTTGATGAATATGATGATGATTTTCATTTATAAAGCACTATAAAAGACACCGCATGTACTGTTACTCCTGGGTGACCTGTCATTTGAACAGTTCCTCTGTCACTGTTGCCTCTTCCAATGTATTAGTCCAATTCATTCATTGGACCCCCCACTGATTAAAGGGGCCCGACTATACATACAAACCTACCCAGTGGACAGTACCAACCCGCAAACTGATCTAGTGAGCATAGATCTAGGTGGACACTCCCACTTGCGATGTCACTACGTCACAATGACAATTTTTGTCACATGACAATTTAGAAAAAGCATGTAATGGCTAATCATGCTTACAGCTGGTTGTAAAATAGGGCCCCATTAAAAGAAAACGTCTCCTCTCTGTGCCCTCTGTCTTACGCACACACACACACACACACACACGCACACACACACATACACGCACACCCACCAGATCTCCTCATACACCAGCTGCACATCCCTCACAGCATCAGCGTCCATGTGGTTGATCATCTCCTTCCTGTAGCGTACCATGAAGGGCACCGTGTTCTCCTCACGCAGGAGCTTCACGATGTTCACACAGACCCAGCGCTCCACACACGTCAACGTAGACAGGAGCTGGATGACACAAAAGGTCACGCTGCATGAGAAGTATGCAGTGGTGGAAAATAAGTACATTTACTCAAGTACTGTAAAAAATGTTAGGTACTTACTTGAGTATTTCTATTTTCTGCTACGCTATACTTCTACTATACGCGAGCAACAATACACAGTATATGTAATGACTTTTAAGACCTTTTTAAGACATCCAAAAGGAAAAAATAATACCAATACCAATAAACAATAAAAAACTTGATGAACTAGACAACAGTATAAACCGTTATTTGAGTTTTATTGTATTTGAATAATAGGAAGTATTCAGTGCACATTACCCAACATGACTGCCTTCCCATTAACAAAAATAAAATCGTATGGCAGTCGACCAATGGAAACCTGCATTCACCATCACTCTCTGTAGGGACAATTTCAGTCACAACCAATAATCACACACAAAATAGAAATTTGTGCAGCTGGCAAACGTAAGAGGGCACTGCATAGTCCCTGCATAGTTTATGCCTCATGTATGATCAATAATAATGATGACAGGCAGGCTGGGTATATCGGCCTATATAGTAAAAAAAAAAATATATATATACAAATCTGGCATCCATAATGCATGTTTTTTCTTTTTTTAACAATATCAATGTACAAACTACCTTTTTTAGTTTTATGATCATCTGAAGCTTCCCCAAGCCGAGTGTCTTTGGGTGTGATCAAATATCGTCCTCTTGAAAAGAACCAAACTAAATAAATTATTTTGTGACGCGCATTATTTGGCCTGTTGGCTCTCATATCACGATGTGCCCACATCACACCAGTTGAACTGGTAGGTAGAGGGGCTGAACTCTTTGTCTAGCTCTGGAAGTTTACATCTAAATAATCATACAAAATATTTGTGTGCCAAGAGACGTGATGACAATGATCAAGGTGATTTTTTTCCTCTTCTCATGAATCAATCCTTTTACTGAGTGAGCAAGGTGTTCGTCATTCGCTCAAACTCAGTAGGCCTAAAGAAAGTTAAGACATAAGTAAATATAATCCTGCTGATCATAAGTAAATGTAATCCCACTGATCATGGTTTCTTTACTGTTAAATGGGCTGAATTGATTGACATTTCCACTCCGTGTCCAGAGCGACTAGAACAGCTATGTGCAGCAGATCAATCTCATTCATACATCTGTGGTTATTATTCTTCATCAAATTAAAACTGGTATTTCAATGTACTCATGATAAGACAAGCTGACAGGTAGTTTGATTTAAATTAAGTCATGAAAAGACCAACTGATTGGGAACCGGCGTCCGGTGTCCCGGGTTGGACTGCAGCAGCCTCGGTCTCCTGCGGCTGGCTCGCAGCCATCCCGAGTCCCGGGTGGACCGCAGGATTGCTACGAGGGAACCCGTCTGGCCCTGGGGGGTCCTCGGAGCGTCCAGCGGTCTCACCGGCGGAGGGGCAGGTGGCGGGGCAGGCAACCCCCGGTCCCCCGAGTCCCGGTCCCAGCTGGACCGCCGCAGCTCCTGCCAGTCCCTGCTACCAGGTGCCAGCCGTCCCGAGTCCCGGTCACGGCTGGTCCACAGCAGCTTCCACCAGTCCCTGCGGCCAGGTCGCAGCCACCCCGGGTCCCGGTCCCAGCTGAACCGCAGCAGTTCTGTTTTCCCGTTGCTGGGTCACAGCCATCCCGGGTCCCGGTCCTGGTTGCACCGCCGCAGTCACGGCTGGTCCACAGCAGCTTCCACCAGTCCCTGCTGCCAGGTGCCAGCCGTCCCGAGTCCCGGTCCCGGCTGCACCGCAGCAGCTCCCGCCAGTTCCTGCTGCCAGGTGCCAGCCACCCCGAGTCCCGGTCCCGGCTGGACCGCAGCAGCTCCCGCCAGTCCCTGCTGCCAGGTGCCAGCCACCCCGAGTCCCGGTCCCGGCTGGACCACAGCAGCTCCCGCCAGTCCCTGCTCCCAGGTCCCAGCCACCCCGAGTCCCGGTCCCGGCTGGACCACAGCAGCTCCCGCCAGTCCCTGCTCCCAGGTCCCAGCCACCCCGAGTCCCGGTCCCGGCTGGACCACAGCAGCTCCAGCCAGTCCCTGCTCCCAGGTCCCAGCCACCCCGAGTCCCGGTCCAGGCTGGACCACAGCAGCTCCCGCCAGTCCCTGCTCCCAGGTCCCAGCCACCCCGAGTCCCGGTCCCGGCTGGACCACAGCAGCTCCAGCCAGTCCCTGCTCCCAGGTCCCAGCCACCCCGAGTCCCGGTCCCGGCTGGACCACAGCAGCTCCCGCCAGTCCCTGCTCCCAGGTCCCAGCCACCCCGAGTCCCGGTCCCGGCTGGACCACAGCAGCTCCCGCCAGTCCCTGCTGCCGGGTGCCAGCCGCTCCCGAGTCCCGTTCCCGGCTGGTCCGCCGCAGCTCCTGCCAGTCCCGGCTGCAACGCCGCAGCTCCTGCCAGTCCCTGCTGCAACGCCGCAGCCTCTCCTGGTCCCGGCTGCAACGGCGCAGGCTCTCCCGGTCCCGGCTGCACCACCGCAGCTCCTGCTGGTCCCTGCTGCCAGGTGGCAGTCATCCCTGGTCCCGGTCCCCGCTCCGACGGCACCGGTGTCCCCCGCCCTGCCTCCAGGTCGTCCACCGGAGGGTCCCGACTCGGCCTCTGTCCTGCCTCCAGGTCGTCCACCGGAGGGTCCCGGCTCGGCCTCTGTCCTGCCTCCAGGTCGTCCACCGGAGGGTCCCGGCTCGGCCTCTGTCCTGCCTCCAGGTCGTCCACCGGAGGGTCCCGGCTCGGCCTCTGTCCTGCCTCCAGGTCGTCCACCGGAGGGTCCCGGCTCGGCCTCTGTCCTGCCTCCAGGTCGTCCACCGGAGGGTCCCGGCTCGGCCTCTGCCTTGCCTCCAGGTCGTCCGCCCGACGGTGCCAGCCCGGTCATCGTGGGTCGCCAGGAGGCTCCCGTTAAGGGGGGGTACTGTCACGATTGCAATCGTGTCTCCGGGCTCCCGGGCGCCAGTGCCGCCCCTGGATGATTAGCGGCACCTGCGCTACTGTCGCGGCTGCCCGCAATGAACAATCACGCACAGTATAAAGCCCTCGGGTTTCCACTCACTGCCGTCGGACCATTGCTAATGCTAATGTTATGTTGTGTTAGGGGTCGGTTTACACAGTACTTGTATTGTTAAATCGATGGACTACCAGTTTGGATACTTACCTGCCTGTCTGTTCCTCCGCAGACACTTTTGGTGGCCGACGATGGTGAGTGATACCCGCACTTTTGTGTCTGCCTGTTCTTCCTGTGCCCGTAATAATTCTTCCACCCAAGCCTCTTCAGGTCTGCTTCGCCCCCTGCCGGTGGGCCGCCGTCCTTGGTCCCACATCTCCCTGGATTTCGTTACCAGGTTACCGCCTTCTGACGGGCACACAGTCATCCTCACCATCGTCGACCGGTTTTCGAAGGCTGCCCACTTCATTCCACTCCCCAAACTGCCCTCCGCCAAGGAGACTGCCGAGCTCATCGTCCTCCACGTCTTCCGGCTCCATGGTCTTCCCCAGGATATAGTCTCTGATCGGGGGCCGCAATTCAGCTCCCGGTTCTGGAAGACATTCTGTACTCTCATCGGCGCCACAGCAAGCCTCTCCTCCGGTTACCACCCGCAGACCAATGGGCAGTCGGAGCGGGCCAATCAATCCCTGGAGGCTGCCTTGCGATGTCTCACCTCGTCCAACCCCTCCACCTGGAGCAAGCACCTACCTTGAGTATGCTCACAATTCACTCACTTCCTCTGCCACGGGGCTCTCACCGTTCCTCTGCTCTCTGGGCTACCAACCTCCACTTTTTCCCGCTACGGAGGAGGAGGTCGCTGTACCCGCGGCCCAGGACTTCATACGGCGGTGTCACCGGACCTGGAGGAGAGCACGGAGAGCAAGCTGCTCCGCTCCGCCCGCAGGTACCAGCAGCAAGCAGATCCTCACCGTACCCCGGCTCCTCGCTACAAACTAGGGCAAGAGGTCTGGCTGTCCACCAAGGATATTCCCATACGCACTGAGTCCCGTAAGCTGTCGCCCAGGTTCATTGGGCCGTTTCCCATCATTAAGATCATCAACCCCACTGTGGTCGGCCTCAAATTGCCTCGCACTCTCCACATCCACCCTTCCTTCCACGTGTCCCGCATCAAGCCAGTCAGTTCCAGTCCCCTGGCCCCAGTCACGTTCATTCCCCCCCCGCCCACCCTCATTGACGGCCAGCCGGTATATTCAGTTAACCGCCTGCTGGATGTTCGCCGAAGAGGTAGAGGGTTTCAGTATTTGGTCGATTGGGAGGGGTATGGACATGAGGAGAGGTGTTGGGTGGCCACCAGGGACATCCAGGGACCATCCCTCATTACGGACCTTCACGCGCGCCACCCTGACCGGCCAGGTGGGACTCCTGGGGGCGTCCGTAGGGGGGGGGGGGGTCCTGTCACACCTGCCCAGCCTGCATCCTCTTCCACCTCTGTTCCCTAGTGTCCCTGTCTCTGTCTGTGTCTGTCTCTGTGTGTCTCTCTGCCTCCCTCTGCTGCAGGTTGGTGGGAGTGTCGCTGATTGCCGCCTGCGACTGCCGCACAGCTGCTGCACATCAGAATCATGCCAGCTATTTAAGCCCTGCTTCCTCATTGTGTCTTTGCTTAGTCGTCTTGTATGTTCATTTGATATCTTGTGTATCCGGACCTGAATTATTCTTGTTCTAAGTAAAACAGTGTTACCGGTACTCTTGTCTCCTGCCTCGTGTCTGCTCCTGGGTTCACCGGTAAGAACCCTGACACCTTCTTCATTATTCCATTTACTTTCTGTAAAGCACCAGTTCCATTGGCAGCAAAACAGGCCCAGAGCATAATACTACCACCACCATGCTTGACGGTAGGCATGGTGTTCTTGGGGTTAAAGGCCTCACCTTCTCTCCTCCAAAAATATTTCCCGTCATTGTGGCCAAAGAGCTCCATTTTTGTTTCATCTGACCACAGAACTTTCCTCCAGAAGGCCTTTTCTTTGTCCATGTGATCAGCAGCAAACTTCAGTCGAGCCTTAAAGGCTGCTACATACTAAGCGAGAAGCGAGAACTTTGTTCTCGCACCCATGGCTGCGAGAACAAGAACAAAGTTCTCTCAGCCCTGGACATTTCATACTCCGCGAGAACTCAAGTGCACAACTCAAAGGCCCCGCCCACAGCAGCAAACTTCCGCGCTGGTGGAAAGCGCATTAACCACGTCCACTTCAAATTGACCAATCACACAATAGTTCTCGGACACGACGCGAGAACAAAGTTCGGCCCGGCTGATGTGTCGAGAACAAGCTGCGAGAACTCCTGACCTAGGGCTGCGAGAATAAAATTACGTCATTTTGATGATTACAAAAACCAACCAGGCTGATCCATACTGTTGTTTTGGGCAACCATTTTTTAACTCAATCGGGCTTTATTAAAATAAAGAATATATTTTGATAAAACTGCAATATTATTTCTAGATTTTTCTTCCTATTTTCGGAATAAACATACGTGTTACATGCTACTGAGTGTAGTAGAAATTAAACGTTTTTTGAGACAGCCATGTTTAAACAACAGCACAGCCTAGAATTCTTAGCTTCTGCTCAGTCTCTGCAAAAATGTGTGTATGCGTGTGCATGTTCATGCGTGCGTTCACGTACCTCTATGAGATCCCAGTTCATGTTGAGTTCATTTCTCAGAGCTCGCGCCGCGGGGGACGACAAGGCACTGGGTTGACCAGCGGGGGCGCCACTGGCCTTCTGTCTCTCCGCATACGACTCATCAAACGTAAAGTCTTCCTTCTCCTCTTTCTTTACTGCCAAGCCTGATCCGGACGCTATCTCGTCCTGGCAGCCGCCTGGGGGAGGGCCATCAGCCACAGCAAAGGACCGCCTCTACCAGGTCAATGGAAGAATGAGAGTGAGAGATGAGAGGTTTAACATAAGATCATCTGAGAGGGGAAGTGTTGAAAAGAGAGGAATTAAACATTTTCGTTGGACAACTTCTTATAATTATATAATATTAAAAGCGTACACCTACCTGAAAACATCTCAACCTTCTAGAGGGTTTTTGTAATCATCTATGAGAAAGACTCAATGTCCTCAATCCTCCCAGGGTCAAAACTTTTCCCGCACCATGATCCACCACTACGTTTTTAGGCTATACCTCAGACATGTTAAGTTTATTTTCCTATGTTAATGTTGCTTCGGGGCAGCATGCCCCTGAAGTCCCGGCCCCTTTCTTGACTAGATAAGGCTCAGCACGCCAAAATTACGGAGCAATAATAAGCTCAAACCGTGGTGGACTGCATCTCCTCTAATTCAAGTAAAAGCAACTAATCTATTCTTTGTCCAGATACAACAATTGTATGGGCCACACAACAATTTATATTGTTAATTAATAATTTATATTAAGTCCTTAATAACTCTTTAATTAAATAAATCTGCCGTGTTCGAAACAGGCAGATTGTGAGTATTTATGAGAATTAACCTGAAACACCTGAAAAGCATAAATGCAGCCCATATAAGGATATCTAATATGTATATTAGAGACACAGTTCTGTTTCTTACCCACTTTTCAAAATAAGCGTACAGATCTGTTTGGAAAGGTGATTCATTATGGAAAGACTACCTTGGTTAGCCAAATCAGATAAAAAGCTAGTTCAAGTCCCGTGCCCAAGCGTTCCAATCTACATTATGCTCACCTCCACCTTCAGTGTGGCACCAGGCTGTCCTTCCTCCACGCTACCACCTGGTAGGTCCGACTGACCTCCTCCATCCTCCCCACAACTCTGCTTCACCGCCTCCTCCACTGACTCCTGGGCAGAGCCGCCCTGGGGAGGGCCATTGGCCACAGCAAAGGACCGCCTCTACCAGGTCAATGGAAGAATGAGAGTGAGAGATGAGAGGTTTAACATAAGATCATCTGAGAGGGGAAGAGTTGAAAAGAGAGGAATAAACATTTCGTTGGACAATTTTATATTATATAATATTTAAAGCTACACTACCGAAAACATCTACCTTCTAGAAGGTTTTTGTAATCATCTATGAGAAAAGACTCAATGTCCTCAATCCTCCAGGGTCAAAACTTTCCCCACCATATCCTACCACAGTTTACAGGCCTATACCTAGACATTTAAGTTTATTTTCCTATGTTAATGTTGTTGGGGCAGCCTGCCCCTGAAGTCCCGCCCCTTTTTGATAGATAAGGCTCAGAGCAAATTAAGAGCGTAATAAGTCAAACCGATGGTGGACTGCATCTCCTCTAATTCAAGTAAAAGCAACAAATCTTATTCTTTGTCCAGGATACAACAATTGTATGGCCACACAACTATTTATATTGTTAATATAACAATTTATATTAAGTCCTTAATAACTCTTTAATTAAATAAATCTGCCTGTTCGAAACAGGCAGATTGTGAGTATTATGAGAATTAACCTGAAACACCTGAAAAGCATAAATGCAGCCCATATAAGGATATTCTAATACGTATATTAGAGACACAGTTCTGTTTCTTACCCACTTTTCAAAATAAGCGTACAGATCTGTTTGGAAAGGTGATTCATTATGGAAAGACTACCTTGGTTAGCTAAATCAGATAAAAAGCTAGTTCAAGTCCCGTGCCCAAGCGTTCCAATCTACATTATGCTCACCTCCACCTTCAGTGTGGCACCAGGCTGTCCTTCCTCCACACTACCACCTGGTAGGTCCGACTGACCTCCTCCATCCTCCCCACAACTCTGCTTCACCGCCTCCTCCACTGAGTCTGCATGCTTCCTCTTCCTTCCAGGCCCCACGGTAGATGTAGAGGCCTTGGCTGACGTCTTCCTTGGGGCCCGGGGCTTGGGTTCTTTGGGAGGTTTTGGAGCCTTGGGTTCTTTGGGGGGTTTTGGCGCCTTGGGTTCTTTGGGAGGTTTTGGAGCCTTGGGTTCTTTAGGCTTAGCAGTTCTCTTGGCAGCAGGTTTCTTTTCCCCTGACGCGGGGTCTTTGGCGGTCTTCCTGGGAACCTTGGGCTCCGGAGGTTGCCACTCATCAAGCTCCTCCTCACTGCTCACTGACGTGGAGAACGACCTGAGTGGAGCAGGATTGCTATTACAAGCCATTTCAAAATTGTCATACGATTAAAATTGTTCATGTGACGAAGTGAGTGTCTACCGAGAGGTATACTGACTAGATCACCCAGGGGACTGTACAAAATGGTAAACTGATCTAATCCAGTGTTTCCCAAACTTTTTTCTCTCGCAGCACACTATTTACAATGAAATAGTTGTTGTGCATGAATGTGTTAAAAGAGCACATTCATTGAACATGCTAATTATTTGGGTAAACGGTGATCTTGAACGTATCAATATAGATCAATATATACACGCATGCATGCATCAATATAGAACAGTCAGTTAAGTTTAGAAATAATGACATGAACTGTGATTTAAATAGCATACAATTTCAGCCAATTATATAGAAAAAAAAATCCATGTTCAAAACTGAATATGGATTTTTCCTGCGGCACACCTGGGCAGCTCTCACAGTACACACTGATCTAGTCAGCATCCATTTCGGTGGTTACTCCCACTTGCGATGTCACTTCATCACCTTATTAGCAAACCAAATTTAGTTGGTGGGACCTCTTTAAATACTTATTGGACTGGGACTGGGCTACATCAAAAGAAATGCATGACTTAAAGTCTAAATTATCTTCCAAATAGAAATTGTGTATAGTAAAAATCCAATCACTCACATGTCCATTTCGTCTGTGTATTTTACTGCATTGCAGACAGTACGCTTTCTTCGCATCATCTGTGAATATACGGAGACCCCGGAGTGGCCATAGAGAGAGAAAGACAAGATACATCAAGACCACGCTTTACTAAATTGAGTGCTCAATATACTATTGTGTGCGTGCGCAAGATACCATTTCTTTCCCACGTTTTGATTCATTTGCGCGCACAAATTAAATGTATTGGCAGTGCATGCACACATCGTCATTCATTCCGATCATCACCTGCTTAAGGAACATGTCCTTGTGAGATGGCTATGGATACTCTTTAAGCTTTACTTTAGCTTGGGTATGACTTATCAAACTATGCCGACAACACTTGTTCTGCAAGGAATTATTGTCAGTTAAAGGCAATTCCCCAAAATATTGAGAGCCTGTGGTTTATATAACGTGGTTTATATAACGTCAATTTGCCCCTCATTGGAGGGGCAAATTGATAAACCACAGTTATGTTATTATAACTAGTTCTATGATTGTACGTGTAGCCATCTAGGCTTCACCTTATGGGCTTGTCCAATGCGCGGGACAGCCCCAGCCCCTACATGAAACAGAATGTCATATTGACCTGTGCTATTCATGGAAAGCCATGTTTTTTGTGTAAATGGCCAGAACAACTAGCCTGCACCTTTATTTAATAATTATCCATACCCTCGAACGTGTATTTCACCATGTATTGACAACCAAGAAGTGACCACCATCCATCCATCCATCCATTCTCTTCCGCTTATCCGGGGCCAGGTTGCGGTGGCAGCCGGCTAAGCAGGGCCCCCCAGGCTTCCTTCTCCCCAGCCACACTCTAGTTCCTCCTGGGAGATCCCGAGGCGTTCCCAGGCCAGATGAGATATATAATCCCTCCAGCGGGTTCTGGGTCTGCCCCGGGGTCTCCTCCCAGTTGGAGGTGCCCGGAAAACCTTTAAGGGTTGGCGCCCGGGAGGCACCCTAATCAGATGCCGAACCACCTCAGCTGACTCCTTTCGACGCGGAGGAGCAGCGGCTCTACTCCGAGCTCCCTCCGGATGTCTGAGCTCCTCACCCTATCTCTAAGGCTGAGCCCAGCCACCCTGAGGAGGAAACTCATTTCAGCCGCTTGTACCCACGATCTCATTCTTTCGGTCACTACCCAAAGCTTGTGACCATAGGTGAGGGTTGGAACGTAGATGGACCTGTAAATCGAGAGCTTCGCCTTCCGGCTTAGCTCCCTCTTCACCACAATGGACTGGTACAGCGCCGCACCAATCCGTCTGTCAAACTCACTCCCAACCCGGAGGGAACACTCCACCGGTAGCCCATACTCCCGCAGTACTCCCCACAGGATTCCATGGGGGACACGGTCATAAGCCTTCTCCAAGTCCACAAAGCACATGTAGACTGGATAGGCAAACTCCCATGCCCCCCCCCCCCCCCAGCAACCCTGCAAGGGTAAAGAGCTGGTCCAATGTTCCACGGCCAGGACGGAATCCACATTGTTCCTCCTGAAGGTTCGACAATCGGCCGGAGCATCCCTTCCAGCACCCTGGAATAAACTTTCCCAGGGAGGCTTTTGAAAATGGGGACCACCACCCCGGTCTGCCATTCCACAGGTACTGTCCCCGACCTCCACACGACATTGACTAGGCGTGTCAGCCACGACAGCCTGACAATGTCCAGAGCCTTCAGCATCTCATCCACACCTGGCGCCTTGCCACTGAACAGCTTTTTGACTACTTCAGCGACCTCTGGGTGAGGCGCCAAAGATCTGGGTGAGGCTTCCCCCGAGTCTTCAGACTCTGCCTCTTCCACAGAGGACATGCTGGTCGGGTTCAGGAGTTCCTCAAAGTGTTCTTTCCACCGGCCGACAATATCCTCAGTCTGGGTCAGCAGGTCTCCTCCCTGACTGAGCACAGCCTGAGCCACCAACCCTGCTTTCCCTTCCTGAGTCGCCAGATGGTTTGCCAGAACCTCCTTGAGGCCAACCGAAAGTCCTTCGCCATGGTCTCCCCGAACTCCTCCCACACCTGGGTTTTTGCTTCAGCGACCGCTGAAGCCGTGGCCCTTCTGGCCTCCCGGTACCTGTCTGCTGTTGCAGGTGTTGTGTGAAGAGACTTTCACAATATGCTAATTCCAGAGAGACATAAAGCAGACTAGCATCTCACTATGCAGTCCAGGGGGTCAACTGAATTGTCAATTTCAAGCGAGCACCACGTACAAGGACAAGTCATACTCATTCCCAAATCAATGTATGTCATCAGAGGAGTGTCAACAACTTACTCAGCCGTTCTAACGGCAGCAGAGATGGGCCAAACGCATCAAGATCTATATTGCATTTGGAGAGCATGGCACGCTCAAGACAGAGCCTGTAAAGATAGTTAAAATGACAATGCCACATCATATGCAGTGCACATGGCGTGCAGGGTTCAATACCGTTACTGTTTCTGATGCTTACCGTTAATAACGAGCGCCCCGGAAATATTACGGAAAATGGAAAAGACTGAGACATTGCATGGCTTACAGGGGGCAACAGTGTACATGGACGACATAGTCGTGTATGGAAGGGACATGGAAGAACATGACCTTCATCTTCAGAAAGGAGAGAGTCGAGTCCGCTGGACTTAAGCTCAACTAGGCAAAGTGTGTTGCTGCAGCAGAAACAGCTACAGGACCTGAAACGAGTCCTTAGCTTGGTGAGCTATCTCTGTAAATATGTACCGAACCTGTCCACAGTGGGCCAGCCACTGTATGAACTGTTAAGGTCCAAGACGGCATGGACCTGGGGGCCAGCAAAACAGACAACATTTGAGAGGATTAGAGAGCTCCTGATAACCTTGCCTGGGTTGACATTCTACGACGTCTCAGCTGATGCAATGTGCAATGCAATAGCTCTGGGATCGGTGGTGTGCTGTTGCAGCTCCAAGGAGAAGACTGGAGGCCAGTAGCGTATTGCTCCAGGCGATTGACTGACGCAAAAACCAGGTATGCGAAGATGGCGAAAGAATGTTTGGCGAGTGTCTGGGCCTGTGAGAGGTTTGAGAGATACCTTTACGGCCTCGAGAGTTTGAAACTAGTGACAGATCACAAGCCCCTTGTCCTACTTATGAACAGTAAGGACTTGGACAATGTTCCACTATGGTGCCAGAGACTCCTCATGCGGCTCAAACCCATGGCTGAATATGTACCAGGTAAGACCCTCATCGTGGCAGACATGATGTCAAGAAGGCCTTTGCGCCACACGGAGAAGGAGAGGGACACACACTCAGATGTGGAGTGTCATTGACAACATGCCCGCTACAAGATGGACAGCATCTGAGAAGCCACAGCAGCGGATGAGAAGCTGCAGACACATCAGGTCAGGGTGGCCCGAACACGTGAGTAAAGTTCCAGGTAACATAAAAGTAAACATATTTTCCAATGAAAATCGGAACTTATAATATAGTATAATGGAATGGTTACCAGAGGAAGGCGGATAGTGATACCAGAGACATTGAGGGCAGACATTGTTGATAGAAATTCATGACCATGGACATCAGGGTCTCACAAAACGCCTCTGTCTGGTGGCTGGGCATTTCCTCACAGTTAAAGCACAATGTACTACAAAGCACAGCAAAAGATCTCTACTCCACTCCCTGACAGACCTCGGGAACGCGTAGCTCTACACCTGTGTGAGTATAACAAACAGAGGTATTGAGTTATCTCAGAGTACTACTATAAGTACATCGAGATGCTACTCATGACCACAACAGCCAGTGCTCAAGTTGTTCTGAAGCTAACAGTAACGTGTGGCCGGTACGGCACCGCCCAACAAGTTCGTTACCGGTGGAAAATGTCAACCCAAAGAAACAAAATAATAATATTAATAATGACTTTATTCATAATAATAATAATAATAATAATAATAATAAAGAAAAAGGACATCTTCGCCGTTTATGTTTTATGGACGGCTGCATGTAAGCGGCAATATTAGTGGAATATTGGTTTTCATTATCCATGTCCAGCTGAGTAGGAATATTGTCTTTTTCGTTTTTGTCTTTTCAGGGCAAAAACCGGAATATTGTGTGCATGTAAACGTCATCATTGTTTGTACATCCCGCTTTTAAATTTGGCGCTTCTACCCACGAGCCCTGCTGGCAAGTACTGCCTGCATCTTTACGGAAGTAGGATGAGAGTACGCAGACTAGACAATGACATGAGTTGTACCTTGTTTACCGTTCAGTAGTCTTCTTTATCACTGAACTGTACTCACTAAGTATTACATGTGTATTGTTGCTGCTGCGTGGCGTCTCCCACAACAGAGGGCGCTACCAATCAGAGCTGCCCTTCCTGCAACACACAGAGGGCGCTACCAATCAGAGCTGCCCTTCCTGCAACACACAGAGGGCGCTACCAATCAGAGCTGCCCTTCCTGCAACACACAGAGGGCGCTACCAATCAGAGCTGCCCTTCCTGCAACACACAGAGGGCGCTACCAATCAGAGCTGCCCTTCCTGCAACACACAGAGGGCGCTACCAATCAGAGTTGCCCTTCCTGCAACACACAGAGGGCGCTACCAATCAGAGTTGCCCTTCCTGCAACACACAGAGGGCGCTACCAATCAGAGCACTTCATTAGTCTCTACCAATCAGAGGACTTCATTGGTCTTAAAGAGAAACCCACTTTCCACTCACATAATATAATAATAATAATAATAATAATAATAATAATAATAATAATAATAATAATAATAATAATAATTATTATTATTATTATTATTAAGAATTTCAAGAATTTCCTTCGGGATTAATAAAGTTCTATCTTATCTTATTATTATTATTAGTAGTAGTAGTAGTAGTAGTAGTAGTAGTAGTTGTAGTAGTATTAGTATTATTATTAGTATTAGTATTATTATGATGTCATCGTATATTATAATATATACAGTATATTATATACGAATATGCTCAAAATGTCTCCCCAAATATGTATATAAAAATATGAAACAAATGTTCTATGCTAGGGCAGGGATTTGGGGTATTTGGTCCCCCCCAATGTTGCTTCCATGGCTGCAGCCTTGGTAAATGGAAAGAAAACTTTGAATGTACATTTTTGTGTAAGTAAGTGTAGCCTATGCATCACTCAGTTCCCGATCTTGTCCAATCAAACGGGCGATTTATTTATTTGTAGGTTACCCCTGTAGAAAGGTTGTTGATTTGGGTCTGTATTCTGCCATCTAAACGGCCACATTTGGGAGCAAGAGTTAATCACCATAACCATAATGATCAAAACTTAATGTACCTAATGTGGCCTAATTTAGGAGACCTGGGGATGGTTGAGTGAGGCGTATGGACTTCAACTCAATATTAAAGGGGAATGTGATGTTGTTGAGGAGTAACAGGCTGTGGGATAGGGAATGTTCAGAGAGGCATCATCTGAGGAGTGACATGTAAGCCAGAGGAGTGGACATGTAAGCCAGAGGAGTGACATGTAAGCCAGAGGAGTGACATGTAAGCCAGGGGAGTGACATGTAAGCCAGAGGAGTGACATGTAAGCCAGAGGAGTGCCATGTAAGCAGAGGAGTGACATGTAAGCCAGAGGAGTGACATCATAAGCCAGGCTTCTAAATTTAGATCTAGATGTGTAGATGTGCAGATCAACAGATCTAGATGTGTAGAGAAGGTTCTCTGTAAAATGGATCATGTTCCTCAACAGAAGGATCTGGAAACCAGACCACCTGTTTGTCAGGAATCATCTCTTGCCTGGGGGATTATTCTACTGCACAATTTACCGTTTTGCCAACGCTCTGCATGTTAGGATGAATTCCATTCTATTTAAATTCTATTTATGAAACTTGTTCTATTAACCTTTAAATTATGAACACTTGAAACCTGTTATATTCTTATTTACATTTAGGGCATTTGGCAGCTTTTATCCAAAGCAAAATACAATAAGTACATTTGTCGAAAGAGAGACAGCAATATATCACTGTGGTACACAAAGTAGGTGTGTCCAGTCTGAACAGGTGCGTCTTGAGTCTCTTGCAGAAGCTGGTGAGCAACTCTGCCGTCCTGAGCAATGTTTACCTGTTAGTGATGGTGTTACCAGTCGCCCAGAACAGGCAAACATCACTCAAAGTATCTTTATGTACTTTATTTATCTTTATGTAGCACAGCGCTATATTGCTGTCTCTCTTTCAACAAATGCACTTATTGTAAGTCACGTTGGATGAAAGCCAAATGTAAATGTTCTTCCCTTGTAAAGCACTATGAATGGCCATATGTTTAAAGGTTGCTATATAACTAAACTTGCCTATATAAACAGAAGATCAAACACATAACAGTTATGAGGACAACAAGTGCACTCTTTATTTTGGCGTTGTAGATAATCCAGTTTTCATTATTTGACATTGCATTGGAAACAATAAAAATAAAAAAGGTACTCCAATGTGCCTGCTTTGCACCAAGAAAAGGTATAATACTCTACAACCCTTGATCTAAATGGGCAAAATTGTCCCACATATACAGTACTATAAGTAATGTGTATGTTTTAAGCCTTAAAGCACAGTTTTTAAAAAACAAAGCAGAGGAGAGTGGAACGTTCACAAACTGGTGGGCGGAAACTGCAGGGCAAAACAATTGGATTTTACTCCTGATTTCTTATTTTAGACAATCAGAAAACTTACATATTAAAACAAAAAACAAAAATTTGGGGTTCACTGACCCTTTAATATCCCCAGCAGCATGCAACAATAATAAAATATTCCACTGCATTCCTATCATCTTTGTTCTAGAAAGGAAAAATCTAAATAAGTGCAAATTCTGAGATGAATTGTAATTGTAAACTCATGGCTTCAGAGGTAATTTTCGTCTTATGAAAACAATTTTTGTTCTTGTTACAACAATCATTCATTATTACGTTAAAGTAAACGTGTGAGCAACATGAAATAGGGGGACCTGAGAAATTCTAAATATGTAATCCTAAATATGTAGTCCTTTAATCTGACAGATAAAGAAATGTTTAAAAAAACCATCTTAGATCACTCAAAGAGCACTCAGGTTGTACCACGATCAAACACTATCCCTTAAACATCTACTCTTTCTTTGGAAAATCCCACAGCATAAACAGATCTGACGAGACTATATGAAGACGAAAGCAACATTAAAAAGAGTGTTCAACTCGAAAGTGTCCAGCATTGGAAAAAAAGTGGCAATTGCACATGTGGGAAGAAACCGAGTAATTTACACAGAAAACCCTGGAAATGTAAGAAACGAGGCAGCAATTCTGTCCTGCATGTGTTAAATACTTAATTATATGTGATATAGCCTGCTATTCATTTATTTTTTCCATTTCATGTTTTCAATGTGCAAGTATTTTTATCTCTGCCAGGCCATGACGACACAATGACATACAATTAAGTCCTTGAAGATAAAAGTTGCCTTGATTCTGTTCTGCTTGGTTTGTATAATTTAGATAACCCAACCCTTGCTGATGGCAAGTATTGGAATACTTTGCAATATTAAAATAGCCTATGCAGCTTTTTGAAAAACATAAACATCCTTTTGGGACATCGACATTTTTACGCATTTCTTTTAACAAAAGAAAAAACATTGACATCAGTGCTTTCACCACATAGTCCTTCCCCGTTATTAGTGCAAAAGTCATTAACTAGTTGTTCGAGCTGTCTTCTCTTTCACATCTAGTACTAAATATGTACCATCTTGGTAGTTTTGACCTGTTAATTGTTTACAAAATAAAGTTGATGTTTTTCGCAAAGCAAACCATGCATACATAGATGGACTATCACCATGATGGTGCAAACAATAAGGATTCAAATATTCTGCTTCAGTAATATGCAAAGAGCTAGGCTAGGAGAATAGGATAAGACTTGGCCCCGTTTTAAGTGCAATTCCGATTTGCAACCATAAACTGCACTTTAAAAAAGTTTTTTTCTCAACTGCCTGAATTATTTTCAACAGGTCGGATAGGTAGTTATTTCTGAAAAAAAAAATCTAACTCCAATTAAATGCTAATCAAATGCTCTATGAATTTCCCACTTTAGCTTTGCATATACATTTTATTCCTCCACCAGAGATATGTGAAGAGCATTCAATTGTCCACATAGCTGTATTTTTTAACAGCAATTATATTGTATTTCTGTAGTGGGTCATAATAGTCCCCTCATCTCTTTATTTTCTCTCATGAATTGTTGCCATTATTTAGCCATCTACAGATACAAGAACACTTCCCTGCTCCTCTACTACAGCATCCCTGCCTCCTCTAATGTCCTCATCTCTGGGCCTACTTGCCGCCTCCTCTCAGGCTGCTCAGGTAGCCTTTGAGTGTCTCTTCGATGTTGGGGACAACGTAGCTCTGAGCCGCAAAGATCCCTGTGCATGTCCCAACTGCCACGCCCAGCAAGGCGGAGGAGCGCAGCCTGGCCACGATGTAGCCGGCGAGGAAGCCCTTCAGGAAGGGAGAGGCCAGCAAACTGCCTCCCTGCAGAAGAGAGGAGGGAAAAGGGTGGGGCATTGGAAGGAAACATTAGACTTTAGCCACCCAGGCTAGGGCTGAATGATGGTCCAAAAATAATCATATTGCAAATATTTTGACATATTGCAGAATGAGAATGATAATTTTTGTACCACAATTTTAATTCACAGTTATGAAGTGACAATTATTGGGGTCTGTACTGAACGTCTCGAGAAAAAAATGAGTAGGCCAGGGCATCTCTGCAGCACTACTTTACCCAAGCTAGAGATATTATGCTCATATTTGAGCATTTCATGTCGAAAGAATTGTGACAATAGAGGTTACATTAAAAAGTGTAATTTAACTTTTCTTTAATTCTGCTTCTGTATTATATCTGGACCCAAAACATAAAGGCCCAAAATGAACCTGCCCTGTTTGTTGGCATAATGAACATGTTATGTGTATGTATGCATTTGCTATATGTGCGTCTTACAGGAGGTATTCCTGCCTGCATCTCATCTTCCACACGCTTCTGGATGTCCTCCAGCTGGTCCTTGAGGTCCAGCAGGTCCTTCAACTGGCTCACGGGGTTCTGGACATCAGGAAACATGAGGACAGGTCCCATCATGCTACTCACAATGTGTTAAAAGCCGAGATGAAAACAACTCTAAACTAAATAAAACTATATTGTTAATGAGACGCATTATGGAAGTAACGAAGTACAAATACTTCTTTACTATACTTAAGTAGATTTTTCAGGTATCTGTACTTTACTTGAGTATTTATTTTTTGGATGACTTTTTACTTTTACTCCCTACATTTAAACACGAATATCTGTACTTTCTACTCGTTACATTTTCAAAACGGGACTCGTTACTTTAGTTTTATTGCATTTGAGGGGAATTGTCGGGTTCTTTTACATCATTGCGTCACGTGTTCCCAACATCAAGAGCGATCTCAACCTAAATGGATGGACAACAACACATAGAAGAGACGCTTGGTGCGTCTATCCGCGTTAGAGGAGCTCTGATGTCACGCATGTGACGTCAGACGTAATGAGACGAAGCAGACTTAAAAATAAAATACGAGCGGGACACGTGACGTAACTAGCGAGAACTAAACACAACACACACACACACAACAGTTTGTGTGTGTGTGTGTGTGTGTGTGTGTGTTACAACTATCATGTATAATGTGTCAGTAAACATCATACTAGTCTAGAAGTGTCAAAAGTTTCCAGTTGTGTTGCTGGCATTGAAAGCTGATGTTCTGCATTGGAGCCTCACGTTAATATTGGTCCACGTTAAGAATTAAAACGGCTACTTGTTACTTTTGTACTTTGAGTAAATTTCAGAGCGTGTACTTTTCACTTTTTACTTGAGTAAAGAATTTGAATCAGTACTTCAACTTTTACCAGAGTCGTTTTTTTACACAAGTATCTGTACTTGTACTGAAGTAAAGGATGTGGATACTTTTTCCTCCTCTGTATGTACATAATTACACGTAGTTACACACTGAACTCCACAAGCGAGCAGCTGCTCATAAACGTATAGTTTAGTAACTCCTGCGGTAAACAAGACAGATAGCTCGTCCAAGTTTAACACCCGAGAGGCCCGTGGAAGTTACATTGGTTGAGTCTTGTGCTCTTAAATGATACATTGACACAGCAGGAACAATAAACACAGAATCTAGTGTAGTTTGTAACTAAAGTCAGCTCATAACAAACCAACCTTGTCACTGGACATCTTGTGGACTCTCCGTGTCTTCTTCACGACAACCAACACGGAGGCGGTTGAGACGCTGCTGCCCTCCAGCGTTGTACAATCATGTGGATGTTTGAAGCCTTAAAGCACAGTCTTTAAAAACAAAGCCGAGGACGACAGTGGAACTGCGTGGCAAAACAATTGGATTTTACTCCTGATTTCTTATTTTACACAATCATATATCTTATTGCAGACATATTACATTAAAAAAACTAAAAACAATTTTGGTTTCACTGACCCTTTAATATCCCCAGTAGCATGCAACAATAACACAATATTCCACTGCATTCCTATCATCTTTGTTATAGAAAGGAAAAATCTAAATAAATGCAAATTCTGAGATGAATTGTAATTTCTCTCTCATGGCTTCAGAGGTAATTTTCATCTTATCTTTTGGACTTTCCGTGTCTTCTTCAAGTGACAAAACACGGAGGAAGGTTGAGAGGTTGAGACGCTGCCGCCGCCCTCCAGCTGCCATGACCCCCCCCCCGCCATCGGCAGCAAATAGAAGCAGAGTAGATTAGATTATGGTTCAACAGAGCAGAGACAAACAATTTCAGGACAAATTACAGAATTTGTAAATTACAGAACAGCAAAAAATAAGCAGACAGATTTGAGCAGACACACACATAGCAAAGACAAATATGAGTATAAATACAAGAGACAATAATGTGTTCTCATCGGATGTTTTTATTTACAGTTCAAAGACAATGGGTGTCGAAATAAACGTAAATAAAACATGAAGCACATTTACAACAGTCTAAATTGTGGAGTGTGTGTGGTTGTGGCTGGTTTAATCAGCCTCACCCAGTCAGGCTAATTCAACTCTGATGGTGGGTGAGGCTGTACACTTGTGGTGAGTTGGCTAATCAAGGCCCACAGTTTAAACCAGTCATCACCAAACACACTCAGAGTGCTGACGCGATGGCATCTACCATCTGCGAAATAACTACAACTTTACAATAAACCGGTTTTACAGCATCAACCTGAGTCTTGGTCATCAAAGGAGCCCCAGCAAAAAACCACTTTGGGTGGCATGTAGCAGAACCCTCTGCTACACTATATTTACAACTTGGTTTTAGATGGATAAGTCTATAGGCTGCAAGTGTGTCTAAGTTTGTTTTTTGCTCCCGTCAACTCCGTAGCTCGAGCCTGTCTTCTTGACCTCTGACACACTGATGAGTCTTTTCACAGATACAGATGCTGAGAGACAGAGAGGGAGACAGGAAACACCACTTAATAGTGTGTGTGTGTGTGTGTGTGTGTGTGTGTGTGTGTGTGTGTGTGTGTGTGTGCGCGCGCATACCAACAACAAGAAGTGACAGCAGACCCAGAATGAGGAGCAGGTTTCCGCTAGCGACCACGCTGATAGCGAATCGGATGAGGGGATAGAACAGTATTCCAGCCCAAAATAAGAAGTTGAGGAGTGACCATGGCCGGCGGGCTGGGATGACTGGGTTGCCGGGGAAACGGCCCGTGGTGTAATACTGCTCCTGCAAGGCATCCTGAGCGATGGAGAGTGAGATCATTTTAAATGTAATTTGAAACTAAATCGAGAATTATAAAAAACTAACCTTAAATAAAATAATGGTCCTGAGGTTTGTTCAATTGTATAATTTCCTGCCTGCACTATACTTAAAAAGTATAGTGGACTGCAGTTAATAGTTGTATGCATAACAAAAGTTATTTTGTGTCAGTGTCTACCTTTTCTTGGTAGAGTCGATGTAGCCAACTAGCACACTCCTTTTCATCCTCAGGAATCTGATCAACTGGGAAGCGCCTACAGTTACTCAGAAACAAACACACATTTAAAGGGTATTCCTGCTCTGCAGGTGTAAAAGGAAGTGACCCAAGGTTCGGTGTACAGCTTCCAGCTCCAGTGACAGCTCATCAGAGCAGTGATGACGGCTTCTAGCTGCTGGCTTTTCCAAGCTTGCTGGCCCCTGTGGCCATTGCTGCCCCTGCAGGAGGCCATGCTGCAGATGCTCCTCATGCACCTGAATGTGCTTGCGCTTGCTTTTTACAGCCTCTGTGCACATTACTCCTCGATCCCCACCTCAGTCTCAAGCTGTTACTCTTGGCCCGGGTTAATGATAGAGGTGAGGACACCTTCCTCCTCTTCCTGCAGCATTGCACCAAAGAGGGATAGAGCTAGCCTGGTGCGTGTGCGTGTGTGTTCTGACTTCACCAACCTCAAACTCATATCCGCCTTGTATTTGCGTCCTTTGACAATATCCAGAAGAGTCGGAACCTGTCCGTCACGGAAGTTCAGCGTGACATCATACACCGCAGTTACTGACAACAGAGTGGGTCAGAGGTCAAAGTCAACATGCACACACTAAAAGATATGGCATATATTTGAATAGCCAATGAGGAGGCTATGGGCGTATACCTGTGCCCCTGAGACATTGTAGAGTTGTAGTAAACCCTTTAGTTCTGGGCAGTAGATGGTACTTCAGCCTGGGCAGACCTTTACTGGAATAAGATGAAGGGTATGAATAATAGTGACCAGTACCTATGAAGGCTAAATGAGTGGTGGTCAAGCCCAGGAGTTAGGTGTTGGAGCAGTGTAGTGGCAGTAGTACCTGTCGGCCACCTCCATAGATATGTTGTGCTTCTTCTTGGTGAATCTGGTGCCTTCACAATACAACAGTACCTGAATATGCAGACCAAGACACATGTATACATTGACTTATGTTTTGCCACTGTTCAAAAAGTAAAATGACCTTTTCATTTTCTGTGTGTATGTGCGTATATCTACAAAAGTAACACACGGATTTGCACCACATTTGGTAGAAAGGTTGGTCATTGGCCAGTGAAGAACTGATTCACTTTTCACGCCAATTGGCATAACGGGCTGTGTCAGCGACTTCTATGGAATTCCATGCTAAAGTGAAGTGATAGACACATATGACTCACCCACATGTTCTCAGGATAGTCTTTTAGTTGGTTTAGTCCATTTGTAACAGCCTTTTTGTCCTCCTCCCACTTCCTCTTGCAGAAAACCACTTCCAGGAAGTACCAGGTCCAGCCAATCAGGGGCACTTTCAACAGCTCATGTTTGGCTAGCACTTTGGACGCCTATAAAGGCACACGCATGGCATCATGAATGGTTTATCTACGGTTACCATGCTTTCTAGTATTCTGTACTTTTAAGTGTTGCTAATCCGGAGTGACTTCAGAATAATACTGACAATGATTTGAAAATGTAAAGAATGTTACCATTGTTATAAGAGAAATATGACGATGATTTTGCAGATGCTTTACCCACACAAATGCTCTGTGGTCTATCTGGCCACTCAAGACAGTGTAAAACAACCTACAGAATGATCTTTCTAATTCAAACTAACCTGATTGATGCACTCATGTTGACGGCTGCATGTATTGGTTGGTTTGTGCAAATCTTTTATACTTTTCTCGTGATTAAAAATGAAATATTACTATAAGTATGACTGTAAGCCCTGCTAGTAGCACATGATTGTCATGTTCTCACCCCAAGGGCCCCGAAGCGCTCGGCCATGTTCCAGCCACACAGGAAGTCTATCTCGTAGTTGTGGTTGAGGATGATGATGGCGTGCTCCTTCCCCAGTCTGTCCAGTGTGGAGTCGTGCTCCAGGAACAGAGTGCACTCAGTACACGACCACCACTCCAACAACATCACTAACTCTGCAGTGGAAAAGAAAGAAATAATAAGAAATACTTTTTTTTCCAGATTTATTTCTCTCTTTCTAAATCTAACTACATTTCAAACTCAAAAAATGTACTTCGAAATCAACTGTTCTCATAGTATAAATATGATAATCTAAGTGTCTATGTGTTTGCGTGTGTGTGTGAGCTACAATCTCACTTATACTTAACTATAAACACATGTATGGAACTACATGTGTTTTAAATGTTAGTTCTAAACAGAAGGACTCACGGCTCCAGAGGGAGTAGGACAGTCTTGTGTTGATGCGCCGGTAAAGCTGCCTGTTGACTGGCCACAGCACACATGTCACCAGCTGGATGAGGTTGATAGTCAATCCACTGACCACAAACACCAAACCCACCACGAGGATGGCGAACGCTTCCTTCAATCCCATAGTCTGCACACACACACACACACACACAGTCAACTGCTGTGCACTGTGCAGTAACCAACTTTTCAACCTGTGCAGAGTACACGTGTACAATGTTATCTTTGCAGCGCTTTACAATTGGGAGTGGCTGATAAAGAAATTAATAAGTGTTGGTTATAATGGTTATAGACACACATTTCTTGCCTTCTTTAGGGGACTAGCATCTAGCATGTACAAACCATTTTACTAAGGGATGGGTATTGGGATATTTTAGAATTGATTGATTTACATACTATATTATAGAACACCTTGTCTCAGTACCCCTGCAGTACATTGCAGTACCACACTAGTGGTGTGGTACCCCCTTTGAGAATTTCTATTTCACACACAGACACACAGCCTTTTAGCTAGTTGGCGGTGAACAGACAGTGCCAGTCTAATAGACAGTAAACTAAGATATAGGATTCAACACAATAGCCTACTATAGACCTAGTCCCAAAATGGAGCTAATTCCGGTCATACTTTCACTAAAAGGATTCACAATCTAAACTAGTAGACTAGGTTACTGTACTTATACCTGAAACCTCTATTTACCTCATGTCTGCCAAATTGAAGAAACAATTGGAACTTACCTCAGATTGGTCTGACCCAGTACCATTAGAATCATAAGAAAAACAGCTGTTGTGTTGTACTAGTGTACAAATAGTGATCAGAACAGACAGTTAGGTGTGCTCGTGGCCCTTGTATATCCAGTATGAGGTCAGTAACAAACTGGTCGTCTCTCTAGCACACCCCCTCCTAGTCTGTGTAGGGCGAGACAGAGGCAGGGGGAGAGCGTATAGATAAATAGAGCCATAACACGCCATGGCTGAGGGGACGGAGGGCAACTAATGACCTCATTGTCACATGGCACGTGTCTAAACTCTAGTGAACTTTGAAACATGCACATATGAGTGGACACACACACACACAATTTAGTTTAACTATTTCATTCTCTTATCTTATTATGATTATTATCATTGTTGTTATTATTATTAATCTAATTATTCCTATTGATTGGGGACAATTGCCAGGAGGATTCTGGAAATTGAAGGGTTCCTTTATCAGCTGCACTGTTGCAGAGCATGTGTGCATAGGGTGGGGGAAGTGAATCAGACATCACGTGATTGTGTTTGGGGCCTTCTCAGCATATCTGAGTGTTAGTGGAACGCTGCTCGTCCTTTGGCCCAGAGTGATTGCGAGAGAGAGGCCCTCTATAGCTGTACTGTACACACACACAACCACAGATGTAAACACATGCAAACACTAGTATAATAATACGTTTTGCATATATTTGTATGTCCATTTGTCATACTTGTTTGTGTTGTGTTCATCACTTTATAGATTTTGCTGAACGCCTGTTGCCCAGGCTGGGTGTGTACAGACATGGCTGACCACAAAGCCCCCACAAGTCACCAGACGAGGGCGCTAAAACTCCAGTCTCCCTGGCTCTGCTTCTCCCCAACTACAGTCTCTGACAAACAAGAACAGCCATGGTGAAAGATGAATAATACTACTGTAAGACAAAAACAGTAGCGGACCTCTCTCCAAATCACAGAGGAACCCCTACTGTCACTGAAACAGAATAAACATAAATCAACACAGAACCTAACTGATTGTGAATACCAGTGTGTGTTACAAGGTGCTCATAGCTCTATCTGTAATGTCTAGCTTCCTCCCAAGACTCACCAAGTGATGAGCAAGCACTTTCAATGGAAACCGAACAGATCAACTACTCAATATTTCCTGCCTTACACTATAGCCTCGACTAACGGATATACATGACAGCGTTAAGTTTAAATGTGAACTCACAGGTCGGCAGCTCTAACATTTGCGAGAGATGAGAGATGAGCCATGAGAAGATGAGCCATGAGCCATGAGACATTAGAGATGAGAGATGAGACATGAGCCAGGCACTGATGGGTGGTCTCGGGTACAACCCCCTGTTGGCCCACGGCTGTGGACCGTGGAGCACCAGAAATGGTTTCAACAATTTCTTCTGATAGTTGATAAGACAATGATGATAGTCGTATGTGAAGCATCAAATTTTGTTTTTGTCTTTTTTGCTCACCAATTCAGACAGTGTTCTGGCTCCTACAGGCATCAGCACACGTCTAGGAGAACAGTGCATTTAGGCAGAGGTGGAAGAAGTACTCAAACCTTTTACTTCAGTGAAAGTAGAAATACCACAGTCCTGCAATGAAAATGTTACTTAAGTAAAAGAGCATTTTTATATTTATAATTTTTTTATTTAACCTTTATTTATCCAGGCAAGCAACAAAGAACAAATTCTTATATACAGAAGCAGCCTGACAAAAAAGCAAAGGCCTTTTGAGGGAAGGGGGAGGTGGGAGGCTGCAACAAAACAAGGTTATGTACATACACACAAATAAAATACAAATGTACAATGGTATACAAGAAAAAATTACAATAAATAAGGGAGAAAGAAGGAGAGCGAGTCAGAGGGAGAGAGAAAAAGGGGGGAAGGAGGGAGGTAGGTAAGGGGTCTCAGGGGGAGGAGAGAAGGGGCTGAGGGCGATGCATGTGGTTGAGGGGCGATCAGCAGGTGCAACAGTCGGTTATGATCTGATGCAGATGTTGTTTAAAAGCAGTGAGCGATGTGAGAACAGTGAGTTTGAGGGTGTTTTGTAAGGTGTTCCAGTCAGATGCAGCAGCAAATCGGAAGGCGTTCCGGCCAAAAACCGTGCGGGCTTTGGGGATGGTAAGTTTGATGAAATTGCTGGACCTTAGGCTATAAACAGAAGTGGAGACGTGCAGAAGGGAGGAGAGGTAGAGAGGTGTTTTACCAAGTATGGTTTTGTAAATTACTTGAAGCCAGTGAAGAAGCCTTCTGGTGTGAAGCGATGACCAGTCCACCAGATTATAAAGGTCACAGTGGTGAGTGGAGAAAGGTGCATTAGTGGCGAAGCGGATGGCGGAATGATGGAGTATGTCCAGTTTTCTGAGGGCACACTGGGATGCCATTCTGTAGATAGTGTCGCCATAGTCAAATATAGGGAGGATGGTCATCTTGACAAGAGTGTGTTTGGCCGAGCGGGTGAAAGAAGCTTTGTTGCGGTACAAGAAGCCCAGACGAGCTTTGACTTTGGCCTGCAGGTGTTTTATGTGGGTAGAGAAGGAGAGAGATGGGTCTAGCCAGAGGCCAAGGAATAAGTATTACCATCAAAACAGACGAAGTACCAAAAGTAAAAATATGTATTATGCATAATGGGCCATTTCAGAATAACATTATTATTGGATTCTATCTAATGATGTGTTCACATGTAGTTTGTACATTTTCCATAGGGGCCGAGAAAGCCTTATTGATCAAATAATAGCATAATTAATGTATTGTGTATTTTGTATTGTCAATTTGAATATGCAAAGTAACTAGTAACTAAAACTGTCAGCTAAATATAGAGGAGTACAAAGTGCAATATTTGCCTCTGAGATGTAGTGGAGTTGAAGTATAAAGTAGCAGAAAATAGAAATACTCAAGTAAAGTACAAGTCCCTCAAAAGTGTACTTTAGTACAGTACTTGAATAAATGATGTAGGCCTGTAGGTGACTGATTGGCAGCACCTGGAGCTCAAAACAAGAGTGAATACCAACAGGAGAACTGTACACTGTTTAGCATTGGCAGAGAATTTTGGCAAATTTTACTTGGGCACTACCCACATAATCAGCTGAGCTGCTCATCCCACAAATGCGTGATCCTTACAATTTGGACATCATTGTAAAGGTAAATAAACAGGCTTTCCAACGATATAAAATACAATGCCAATTAGCATTGTAACAACAGAGAAACAATCGACCAAACACAGATTTTTTCGGGTTTACATATACGGTGTGTTTCAGGCTGGGGAACTGACTGATCTCCCACTGGAGGTATTGTTGATGATGCAGGCAGCCGGTGAGCCTAGCTCTGAGCACCCAGGTGCAGCTGTCTTCCTGCTAGACAGGTTTCAACTGGACCAGGAGATGGTCCTGGTCCAGGACTGGTGACTGGTCCCCTTTGTGGATCTCCTCATCTACATGGACATCAAGGGGGATCAAGGGGGCCTACAGGAGCAGGATGCCAAGGTCTGTGGGGGACGGCTTGGAAGGGCGTTCATTTCAACTTTCATATGTTTCCAGGGAGGGGAGTGAGACAATCCAGATGGAAACACATTACATGGTAATAATATATTGAGTAGTTCAGGGATTCATTAATGTACCTCCGTTCAGAGGATCAACTGTGTGTGTGTGTGTGTGTGTGTGTGTGTTCCTGGTTGAAACACCCCGGGTCTGGATCATCAACAGGGTTTATTCAAAACTCAGTGGTGAACTGCAGCGGTTAATTAAGTCTCCTAAAATTACAGTTTGTAAGTTGATAGTATATTTTGTATTATAATAAATGATCAACATAGAATCTGCAATTTTAGGAGACTTATGTCAACAGCAAATCAGACATTAGTAATATTGTAATCCTGTTTGGCAAATCATTTATATTAAAGCGGAAAATATGCTTTAAAATATATACAGCTATATATTAAGATTTCAAAATCTTTTAAAATACACTGGATCATAGAAAGATCAACATCTAAAAGAAAATGACAAACCTTGAAATTTCTAAAGGGATGGGAACAGCTAAGCCTTGGGGGAGGATGGGAATAATAAATAAATAGTGGGGCCGCGGGGGAAACCCATACACCGCAGTACTCCACTTCATTAACTGGTGGGTCACTGTCGGCAGCACACCTTGGACCAATGGTGGCGCAAGATAAACATACAGTTGTGGTCAAAAGTTGACCTACACTTGTAAAGAACATGTATGTCATGGCAGTCCAGAGTTTCCAATCATTTCTACAACTCTTACATCAAACATTATGGGTCTACTGAAAATGTGACCAAATCTGCTGAGTCAATAATATACATACAGCAACATGAATTATCAATTTATGTGATGTAGAAAGTTGTGTCAATCAAATTATCTTTGTGACCTCTTAACTTCTTGTGAGTGATTATGATTGACTACAGCTGGTGACTTCTGAGCCATTTAAATAAGACTCATTTGATACGATCATTAGAATCAGACACAAACACTACAATGGGAAAGTCAAAGAAGCTCAGCATGGATCTGAAAAAGCGGATCATTGACTTGAACAAGTCAGGAAAGTCACTTGGAGCAATTTCAAAGCAGCTACAGGTCCCGAGATCAACTGTGCAAACAATTGTTCATAAGTATAAAGTGAATGGAACAGTTGTGTCACTGCCACGATCAGGAAGAAAACACAAACTATCACCTGCTGCTGAGAGAAAATTGGTCAGGATGGTCAAGAGTCAACCGAGAACCACTAAAAAGCAGGTCTGCAATGAATTAGAAGCTGCTGGAACACAGGTGTCAGTGTCCACAGTCAAGCGTGTTTTACATCGCCATGGGCTGAGAGGCTGCCATGCAAGAAGGAAGCCCTTGCTCCAGAAGCGAATTAAAGCTCGAAATTCTGTGGTCAGATGAAACAAAAATGTAGCTCTTTGGCCACAATGACCAGAAATATGTTTGGAGGAGAGAAGGTGAGGCCTTTAACCCCAAGAACACCATGCCTACCGTCAAGCATGGTGGTGGTAGTATTATGCTCTGGGCCTGTTTTGCTGCCAATGGAACTGATGCTTTACAGAAAGTAAATGGAATAATGAAGGAGGAGGATTACCTCCAAATTCTTCAGGAGAACCTAAAATCATCAGCCAGAAGGTTGGGTCTTGGGTGCAGTTGGGTGTTCCAACAGGACAATGACCCCAAACACACATCAAAAGTGGTAAAGGAATGGCTAAATCAGGCTAGAATGAAGGTTTTAGAATGGCCTTCCCAAAGTCCTGACTTAAACCCCATCGAGAACATGTGGACAGTGCTGAAGAAACAAGTCCATGTCAGAAAGCCAACAAATTTACCTGAACTGCACCGATTCTGTCAAGAGGAGTGGTCAAAGATTCAACCAGAAGCTTTGAAGAAGAGGGCTACAGCCTCACCTGGCCCAGTTAGAGTGTTGGGGGGGGTGGGGCTACAGCCTCACCTGGCCCAGTTAGTCTGGGGGGGCGGGGCTACAGCCTCACCTGGCCCAGTTAGAGTCTGGGGGGCGGGCGGGGCTACAGCCTCACCTGGCCCAGTTAGTGTTGGGGGGGGCTACAGCCTCACCTGGCCCAGTTAAGAGTCTGGGGGGGTGGGGCTACACACCTGTGGTGCATTGCCTAATCAGTGCATCGCAGTTTAAGTCAGCCACCAGCACACACACTCAGGGAGCAGCTGCATTCCATCTGCTCTGTTCATTTTCATCACAATCTTTGCAATGGACTTTTCACCACAAACCTGCCTCCAAACTTGTGTCCTTGGAGGAGCCCCAAAGAAGCCACATTATGTGGCATCGTGGCAAGAGACTTTTCTGCACATATGCCAACACTAAAACAGTAACACTAAAACGTAAAATAACGTAAAACAGCAGCCTTGAACCTGTTACCACACCAATCAGGAAGCACCGCTCACCCACCTGCCTGCATTGCAAGGCATGAGGCCATGAGTCATGAGAGAAGTGGCACACCTCTCAATTAGGCAATGTTTGTTGCCAGGTTTCTACCTGCTACTAGAGGTTAATAGAACAAGTTTCAAGCACTCTCGTTACTAGGTTGACCCCTTGCTGGTAAACAGCAAGATGGCTTAAATAAAACTTAAATAAGATGCTACACAAAAAGATAACCAACTTGACTGTACAAAACCTTTTATTGCATTTATTTGCATTGTTCATTTCTTTCAGTCACCCCCTCAGGGGACTTTATCAACCATACAATATTTACATTATTAGCAATTATTTCAATTATAAATCCCCTCTTCTCAGCTTCAAATGTTGTTTAGACACGACTACCATGCACTTTATTAAATAAATTTGTAAGTTAATTTGACTGCTGACTACAAACAAAACACCACAAATATCAAATTATTAAGAAGGCATCTAGGATACAATGAATGTCCTTTTTTTGTGTGTCTGTTCACTAATGCATTTTTTGTGATTGATTCCAATATTTCGTGAATAGGTCAGTTTCTTCTGGGGCGTCTGATCTGCATGTCTCGGGTCCATTTGATCATGGTCTCTGGGGAGCGGTAGAGGAAGATGAGTTTGGAGTAGAGCTCCTCCTCTAGCTCCAGTTCTCCAGTCTCACGAACCTGGACAGAAAATACAGTGCCATGTTAACATGGCAGATGCAGGGTTAGGGGCCATTCTTCTGGGGCTTTTAGAGCAGTGGTTTTTGTGCAAGTCAAACTCTCAAGGCACACCTGTATTTATATCCACACAAAATAGACCTGTCAGGAGCGGCTTGTTTATTAAAGGAAAGCAGAAAAATTATTAAATAAAAAAAACTTTGTAGCCTATTCTGTATAACAATTAACTAGTGCCGTTCATGCGGTTCTCCTGCAGTCATGTTGCACGTGTGGTGTAAACATTTTTTTAATAAAGAAATATGATAATAATAATAATAATAATAATAGCATTTCTTAAAAGTTTTCCACCGGTTACAGACTTGTTCGACCGTGCAAACACAGACTCCCCTCTTTCAGTCTTTCAACCACCTTCTTGAAAAGGTCAGCGTTGCGATATTTGCGTATATCCAAAAACCAGTTGATATCCAAGTCTTTCAAAATGATTAAATGTAGGTGAGTTTCTCCGTCAGACCAGGAATGCGGGCTTTTCTTTTGGGCATGCATCTCAATGCCAGACTTGCAAACTGTTGGTTAGTTGGTTTGTTTACAACACACAGAGCAAACTACAGTAAAGACCCTGATTGAGACGCATATTCTGAATGTGCTGTATACATATCCAAATAATGCTCCTAAACCCTGAATAATATCGGCATATCCAAACGGTTTATCCTGTTTACATGACACGTATCAAATTTGGAATATTGCCATATTCAAATAATACTGGAATATCAGTGTGCATGTAAACATATTGACAGTACAATTAAATGTGGAAAGCAACTATCTGGGTGATCAGGTTGCAAAACAATTGGCGATGCAAAACAATGCATAATGTATCATCAAAATTATAAATAAGGCAAATGTGCAAAATGGCTTCAACAAGACCTCTATAACACGTTATCACTCTTATCACTCTGTAAACGTTTATTTATATTTACTAATGCCAAATGATATTTAACAAACAACTATATTCGTCATTAAATATTTTGTAGTATTAAAAAACTCAAGAATGAATTTGTAAAATGTCAACTTTGTCAACTAAAATAGAAATAATAGAATTTGCCTCTGTATTGGGAAATGTGCATATACAAAGTCCTGATATAGTAAATTACAAATAAATACATACGTTTTTGTATAGTTGTATATATTTATTTATATTCATTTATTCAAGTACTGTACTAAAGTACACTTTTGAGGGACTTGTACTTTACTTAAGTATTTCTATTTTCTGCTACTTTATACTTCAACTCCACTACATCTCAGAGGAATAATGGTTTTGGTTATCTCCACGTCTAACAGATCTGATTAGACTTCCATGCTACATACTACAGCATGTGGAGCAGTGTATGTGTCTTGTATCTTTATCTGTGCACACACTCACCAGGAATATGTCAGTGCACAACTTTAGGATGCGGTCCACACAGGGCAGCTCCTCAAACATGATAGAGTGGGAAATCTCACTGAAGAACCCACGGACAAACTTCCCAATCACGAGGACCACCGAGACGTACAGACCCATGATTCTGCAAGGAAAGCAGGGTTTTTAATTAAAATAGATTATAGAGACATCATGAATCATTCTTAGATAAATACATGTCGTATACCTGTTTTGGTTGAGTATGTATATTTTAGGACATGTATACATATTAGATCCTTACCCATATCCAGCGAGGAATCCCAAGCTTGGTGGACTGACTTTGTCATTAAATATGATCATAGGCAACACCCGACAGCTCCCTGTAGAAGGTTTACAGTTATCGATGGCAATGTCCCACCACTCTTGCTGTCCGCTACCGTTTAGTGACCTGTCACTCATTAGGGACAGTGTCACATTCTGGTACCCATCCTCTTTTCCTGAAAAAAAATTTAATCAAATCAATCAATAATGAAATCAATAAAAAGCACTAAAGCAAATGCATGACCATTCATGATCCAAAGTCAATGAGATGCACATGTGTTTGTTACTGACATAAGTTTCAACAGTCCCCATCTGGCATAAATTACATACACCTTGTCTTATCAAGACAAGTTGAAACTATTCCAATATTCCGATAAGGAAAAAAGTTATTTCTCTGTATGCATGTTCCATAATAATGGAACATGTCATGGGAACATGACATGTTTATTTAAGATAGACTCTGACCTTCATAAAGCTGGTTAACTGGATTGGCTTCAGCTCCATTGGGGGCTCGGATGTAGTTGGGAAACATATGAGGAACTCGACTGGGAAAATGTAAATGCACAGGTAAACAAACAATAAATCAAACTCAGATATGCATACCTACCCAACGGCAAGTGTGGATTACCTGTGCAAGCTAAGAAATGTGTTGTTTTTGCTCGTTTACCATTTCACATTAACATGTCAGCATGCACATACATACACATGACCAGCATGCATGACCTACACAGGCTCCGTGCGATTGCCAACCAGTAAGGAAGCCAGGTCTGCTCTGACTGGGTTTCCTGGTTCCAGGTTGATGGAGTGTTTGTCAAAGGTATGTTCCACGGTCCCACCTTTACCCAAGTCTCTGTAGGAGGGAGACACACGGATGGAGTACGAAGGCCCTTCATTGAACACGTGTTCAATTAAGTGTTTTACATTTTTATCTTTCATGTTTACATCATCATATTGCCACGTGCATGCCCCTTGCCTTCTGGTCATTAATACCACCCTGTCTCAAAAGCCTGTTATTAGTAGAAAATGTACAATCTCGACAATCTCTTACCAGAATTCTGGGAAGAGAACGGGTTTTCCTATAAAGACACAGGTAAAATATTCCCCATATATTTCCCATATAATATAACAAATAATACCTCTGGAAGTTCCATGCTAATCGCAGCGTTAAGTCGACAGGACTTCCCAGTAGCTCCTTGATGACTTCCTGTCGGCTGGGGGGGCTGATTCTCCACACAGACCCCGAACTTCCCTCGATCCGGGCCGTTACTATGTCCTCATGGCTGTAGAATGTGATGAACTGCATGGCTACCTGTATGAAGGGACAGTAAATTAAAATGCATATGGAGATTCAGAGATAACTAAATGACTACATTTTTGTCCAAAGTGACTGCCAGAGGAAAGGGTACTTCAGAGGATGCTGTCACGCATAGCAAGATGGACGGTGACCGGCAATGCATACTTACGGCGTTGTCTCCAAAAAGTGTTGTAAGTTTGTCATAGTCTTCCTCAGTATAAGGCTGGATGGACTGCTGCTGAGCACTCATAGTAAAAAGGGGCTGAAACACACATGACATAAAATACACACTAAGACAAAGGCACACAGGTACACTCAACATACACTGTTATCAGGGACTCAATGTGTGGTGACGAGCACTCACGTCAACAATGTTTTCTACATTGATTTATGCATGAATAATACCTACTTAGCTCTGGGATATCGTCATCATCATCTTACCCATTTGATTACAGATCTCAACCAAGCTAATTAATTAATTAATTAATTAATTAATTAGCTTGGTTAAATTAATTAGATGAATAAAGTTCTATTCTTAAGATTATTGAACGCGATTTGAAGCAATGATGGTTGGACTGTGCTGTTATGGAAGGCATATGGAAGAAGACTTGTGTATGTGAGCACTTTAACCCATGTCCGTTAGTATTGCGTTAGTATAGATTATCTTATTGTTGTTGTCTGGTATGTTGCACAATGTTGACACAGCTTCTGATACTCGTCATTTTTAGCTGAGAATCAGCTATTAGCCACTTCAGCCGACAATATCAACATAATCTAGAACTCATTATAGACATTAGGGTTAAGAGAAGAACTGTTTGTTTTATTACCTCATAGCCTCCTAGCTTTACTGTCACAGTGACGTCAATGGGATGGTTGACCACGCCCACCACAGATCTGACCAATGAGATGAAGAGAAGTGGGAACCAAATAATGCATATCAGGAAGAATATGATCAGTCCCCCCATTCCATATTTCACTATCTTCTTCTTCTTCTGGCCCTTGGGCTGTGGGTATTTCTGATAACAAAAAAAGAAAATATGTTTACACATCCAACACACATATAAACCAAATATAATTCCGGTGGGATAAATGTTGTATGTACAAAGGTTTTACCTTCAATGACAGACAAATAGAAGCCTTACCTTTTCGGTTTCACGGCTGCACTTAATTATGAAAATATTCGCATAGATATCTTCGACACACATCCAGTTTGACAAAGACAACGTTGTGTCCGTCCACACCCAGTCCATTACGGCTCGCAGCTCCACCAGGAATGGTACCAGACGGAACCTTTACACAAGCATGGGACATGTATTTTTACATATACTTTGTTTCGTGAATCACTAAACCATCAATAGGAGGCATGAGCAGCAGCTTCCATCAATGTGTCAAAAGTCTGGCAGTAATTACTATGTAATAATGTAACAATATATCTACTATATCTATAATATCTATTATATCTATATATATATATATATATTCTTCCCATTTCCAAAGATCACATCAGTTTTATTATATGCAAATAAGGGTGCATAATAAATCTATCAATCATCTTATCCCCATAACATTTTCATATTCCTACATGTATCCATCCTTACCCTTGGAACAGAAACAGGTTGAGGTGATTGTATCCCTTGGTAAGGAAGTTGCCAAGAATTCGGGTGGGGTATCCACAGCGGATCTGATAGGCTGACAGCCCGAAGTAGATACATTTGAACAAGTACCAGAGTTGGGCCACAAAGTTCTGATTAAACATCCTAATGGAGAGAGAGAGAGAAGGAGCAAAGATATTTAGTTTTTCATCTCGTTTTCTTTAATGTTGCAATACACATTATGTTTATAGCATGCTTGTAACATGCCATAATGTATGTGCTTGTAGCATTTCAAATTTTTGTCATCTAACTATAACACTTTAAAAACACATTTTATAGGTTTTAGATACAAATGAATGACACATGGTGCTGTGGAGTGTGTGTAGTTGGTGGCTGGTTTAAGCAGCCTCACCTGGCCCCAGTCAGGCTGATTAGTCTGTGGCTGGGTGAGGCTGCACACATGTGGTGTATAGACAAATCAACGGACACAGGATAAACCAGCCATCAGCACACACACTCAGGGAGAGCGCCTAAAACTTAACCTTTATCTTAACCTTTATTGTTATGAGCTAATTGATTGTGTTGTAGTCACCTCTCAGTGACTGCAGGGAGAATGAAGAACATCCACAGATGAATACCGAACACCAAGATAACCTAATAGAGGGAAACCAACATGAAAAGAGATGAACAAATGTATATGTTCTTAAAGGTGCTGTAGGTAAGACTTAAGTGCTCTAATTTGAGTGTCATTCCATTTTTTTCTGTCAGCTAGTCAGTGAAATGCTGTTTGTATGTTAAATATCTGCTTCTAGTTGACGCCTGCCTCTGTATGAGACCATTTAGATTCAAGACCGCTTGCAGTTCATTTCTGACCAATCAGGGCATCTCTTTCCTAATTGGTTTGGAGAATGCATCTTGGCTGCCAATCACACATGAATGCAGCATTTCTCAATGGCTGAGAGATGGAGTGAAGGTGCAGAGAGAGGGAGGGGATGTTTGCTCTCTCTCTCCAACTCTCAAATCGTACCTACAGCAGCTTTAGTGTGGTTTGTTTGAAACAGGGAAATGAAAAAATGCCAGCAGAGAAGCAGATTTTGACATGTCAATAGGCCACTTCTAAAAGGCCAGTTTGACAGCCAATAATCATCTTCTGGTTTACCTGAAACACACTGCAATCTCACCTGAAATATGAGCTTGCCCAATACAGTCTTGCGGAGGTACAGTGCTCTGTCGATGATCATGGTGCTGAACTGAATGAGCAGCATCACCAGGAAGGCCTCAGGTACTTGGTCATCCGACAGAGAGGAGGCGATATCTGCTGCAGCGCTGTGTTTCTGAAGGAATTATTCACTTCAACAATTATTGCATTCAATCATTGCATTGTATTGTTATTAGAGTTGTTTATACAGTAGGGACCTATCTTTTTTCCTTTACACTCCTTACTAAAAGAACACATACTGTATGCTGGTTAAGGTCTTAAGGACAGTTTATCCAGCAACCGTCTAACAGTCTGATACAACATTTATTTTAACCATTGTCAACTGGTGAACAGAGGGCTGTGATGAATTCCATTACCTCTTTGCATGACACTGTTTCTAGTGAAGTTAGGAGTCAAAACAAAGTATCTGATTGAACATTTTTACAAAAGAGATGTTTTTTTCCCCACCAATTTAGCCATGCAGTACTCACGCCAAATGCCCAGAATCCAAACACAATGATGATAAAGTCCACCACGTCTGTCAGGAACATCAGAGCGTAGACGTCTGTCACCGCGCGGTACTCCGCATGGAGGATATTATTAAAGAAACAGTGGGCAGGTCTGTACATATCTTGAATTCTAAGAGGGAAAAGAAAAGCGAACAGTAGCAAAAAAGAAGAAGAAATAGAGACATTTCCGATTACACCAGCCTTGTAAAACAGGCATAGTGTACAAAAGTCACTATACATTATACGCATGCAGTAACAACAGCGGGTATTAGCCTCCAGCGTTGGAACTCACCCAGAGATGAATCTATGCTTCATCTTCTGTCCTGCGGCTAAAAGTCTCTCAGATGTTTTTTTTTTATTCTTCTTTTCAACTGGCTCCTTGATTGACTGTGAAGCTTCTGATAGCGAATCTACAGGAGAAACACTTTGTAAACACTTACACACATACATACATACACACACATCTATACATAATATACACATGGATAGATAGACATACATTTATATGTGTATGTATGTATATATGTATGTATGTGAATATGTGTGCTATAAGCAAGCAGTTTCTTTAAAAATAATGCAGCCCCCAAGATAGTGTAGAGGAACAGATGAATACCGTTGCTCGTCTTTCGCTTGGCCTTGCGGAAGCGAAGTTTGCTTCTCTTTTTAGGTCCCTTTTCCGCGCGTCTTTCTCCCTGGAGCTTGGCGTCCTCTGGACCTGTAGGCGTCTCCAGACCGCCCTTCTGTTCGGTGGCGGGTGACTCTTGGCTGTGTCCAATCACAACCCCAGAGTCACTGTGTTCATTGCATTCAGAAGCGTCCTGGATTGGGTGACGTGGGTTGTTGTTTAATTAGTATCATACACATAACCATAAAAACACAAGTATTATACAATAAAACACAAGTAGCTCAATATGCAGCTTTGACATTAAATAACACGTTTAACAGAGCACGTCACTAGTATCCAGCCTTCATCAAGTGTCACTCATGACATGGTTAAGAAAACAGTACACGCCTTTTCGGACTGAACCGGAGTTGGGCCTTGCCGCTCCGTCCGGTTGGACTCGTCTGCATCCTTGCTCTCAACTCCACTCTGACAGACGTCTTCCTTTGAATCCTGACCCGCCGTTTCCTCCTTCTCTCCTCTTTGCGTTTCTTTGTCCATGCAGTTTTCCTTGGCCGGGCTCGTCTCGTCCAGCGGGCCCTCGTGGTCCCATAGGCCGTAACGCTGTGTAAGACCAGAGGAGCCAGCGGTTATACAATGTCCCTGTTATACAATGCTGTTAAGTGGGAGTATTTAGCAGCGCTTCTTAAGGTCCGGGAGGTCCTGATTAAGCTACCCAAAACTAATAACTAAGAGTGGATTTTGTGTATCCAATTGTATCGTCAGTTCATTTCACAGTCCATTATTTATTTGACTTGACTCAATTTGAGTCAATGGACCTTTCCCTATTCAAGCGGCAAGTCCCCGCCCCCCCTAGTTACTGTTGCTATGTCCCACAAGCTTTCCCACAGCTCTGCAGCATGTTAGTAATGTCCACTGAACAACGCCCCCCTGCTGATGATTCTCTCTCAAGGATTCCTGACAATATCGCTGTATGTTATTTACCAAATGCCGCTACTTTATCTAAGAGAGTTCTACAGAAAGGCCTGAACTATTTGACACAAGGATATATCCATGACATTCGGACTAAAGTAGGAGGAAATTATTTTCTAAAGTTTTCAGGCATGTTTTTAATAATAATGTCTCTATGAGGCCATATGTAGTTGTCCAAATGTAAAATCCATAAACTCTATCCATGTATTAAAAACAAGTCCTGCAGACTGCATGGATACTCCAAATCTGGATGAAACGCGCTCCCTGTAATCTCTGTGGATATCTGTGGTCATTATTGCACGTTCCCCAAGCGCATCTAAGAACCATGTTGTTCTAACTAAATGTAGCTGTAGTCTAATCTATGAACACAACAACGCGGGACAAGCTTTGTTTGTGGGACATCATGGCGGCTCTGTTGCAAGGGCCGTGGTCTTAAGAAATCAGGCAATCTTATTGGTTATTATTCTCCGATGATTTGTGCACATGATGGTGAAGGAGTCTATGCACCAAGGCTGTGGGCGTGGCCTGGAGTAGCTGTATGGGACCTGCTGGTGGACTCCCCACCCGCCAGAGGGATCAGACGGACCAGGTGCTGCAAAGCAGGGCTAGTTGACAACCAGTCGACTGAATTGTTTAGCTTCCTCCAGTAACTCCAGGAACGGTGAACACTATATTCATTCTAGTTCTGGATCTGGTTACGGCTATTGAACATCCGATGTGCTTATAGCATCATTTTTAGTCTGTCACCGCATTGTGTATGCAGGCATCTGTACGTAAGTTGACGATGACAATGCTAAATTGTACATTGAAAAAACCTTGGGCGATTATACGTACATGTATTAAACAGTGTTATGATCAGACACTGTTGATGCTTGCTTCCCAAAAGAAGATGACGTTTTAAACTGGGTGTCCGCACCGTGCCAACTAATCCCAGGTGAGAAGACGTGCTAACAGTTACTCACCATCAGCAAGGACTTGTGGAAGAACAGCGCTAGTAGCTGCAGGAGGTCGTATCGAATGTAGTTGTCCGTCTTCTCCAGGCCCAAGATGCGGGTTGAGAAGGGCTTGTCCTCATTGAGCATCATCTCATAGACGTGTTCCACGGAAAGAAGCCACAAACTGGAACAGGTACTTTTACCACCACCATCACCTAGTCATCGACCCAGAAACAACAACACATAGGATATTGGAAAATTACCCCTGTAAAAGTCTCTGTATCACTCCTGCAATTATTCATCTCAAGCAGCAAATTGACCACAAATTGGACAGCAGCATCCGTGTACGGTCTTTTCAACATACCTCTCGTGTAGATGATAGCCGTCATCCAGAACTTCCTGGCTGGTCGTGGGATGGCATAGCATGGGCCCATAAGAACACAAGTATGGAAAAGAGACCAAGTGAATATGGCAGAGGCTGAGACCACGTTATTTGAGCACTATGATGACAATGCACACGAAGCTCTGAGTTTGGCGGCCAGCAGGGCTATAACATGGCAAAACAGGCAGCTTCAGGCAGGCGGGTTCTGGGTGGTCATAGAAGTCCCTGCTCTGCTCCAGCTCCTAATAATTGAACATTCTGCCTGCAGAGTGGGATTTGAAGGGATACAAGTAATAGTCAGCTGGTAATCATATCTTTTCATTGTGTATGCTTCTTATTTAGTGCTCAAAAATGTATTGAAATATTATCAAAATCACAATATTATCAAAATTGCAACATGATGAAGTGCAATATCCAAATTGAAGAAGCTGCAATTTTTGGATCATGGTAAAATGTGTAAATGTACATGTATAACACAATTATATATGAAGTACTGTAGTGCTGCAGAGATGCCCTGGAGAGATGTAAGAAAACATGTTTGTTTGGTACTAATCTCAGATCCAGAAGTTCGATATTTGTTCTAAGGTAGAGGTCACTAATAGGCGGACCGCAATATTGAAATGCGGAACCGGACATATGTAACCGATACATTATTGAGAATTGGAGCGTTTCGATTTTAACCGGTGCATCTTTTCTAGCCTTTCTGACATAGGCTTAGCGGCCCAATCATGTCATGTGATGCTACCCAGCCAATCAGATCGGTGAAGCGAGTGAAGTGAAAACAAACATACATGCTGAGAGACGAGACGAGTAAAGAGTTATTAACGTGCTCTAAAAAGAGAAAGGTAGACAGCGAAAACCAGCCTCTAATGGTAGAACATGTCCTATTCCCTCACGGGGGTTCCCCACCCCCACCCACCTGCCTCAATTAGTTCAGAGACTGTGGCAAATTATTACACAGAGGCAGTGAAGCCCACTATGAGGACAAAGGCACAAATCCTAAGAGCTCACTTTCTCTCACTGAGGCCAAGAGAGAGTGGAGGAATGGGAATAATAAGAGACAAAGAAGTTAAAATGTTAAAAGAAGTGTTAAAGCTGTTTCGTCGTTGTCAAGAATGAAGTGAGTTGAAATTGTTCATATAAAATTGGTTGTGGACTGCAAAAATGGAGTTCACAAAAAAGAAGAAAAAGGGAAGAAAATTTTGTTTCAAAAAGTGATTATTTCTTTATTGCAGCCTTATCCACTACATAAATGAGAAAAATAATTTAATTTATTCTTATAATCCCTCCAATTCAATGTGAAAACTGACAAATATGTTGAAATAATATAGAACTGTACATTATGATGCTCCGGACCTTTGCTTGAGGAAATGTTCTTTAACTGGACCTCTTTGAAATGTAATTGAATACCCCTGATTTTTGAGACCCCAACAAATTAAAATAGATTTGTTTTGTGTTTTCATTGAGAATTAAAATTGTGAGGCAAAAATGATAATTCCCACTAAAAATTAATCATATCGCACTATCTGTCAAAATAATGGTAATTGGACTTTCATTCCATTATTCAGCCCTACTTCTATTCATGCACTCCATCCACGACAATAATCCATCCATCCATCACGTTTTTTTACCTGTCTCCAAGCAGTTCACTGGCTGTTCTGGAGTGTCTTTGTTGTTTATGCTGGTCCTGTGGCCCTACCGCCAGCCTCATGGTACTGCAAGGTATTGATTCTGATGACTGAAAAGGTCCAACATCATAGACGGATGGCTGTGGTGTGGACCAGCCTGTGATGCCTGCACACTCCAGAGAACTGGAAGGAAGACACACACACACACACACACACACACACACACACTATATTTTAATATGTATTATTGATTGTTGATGTTGTTGAACTGTTTTTGTAAACTATTATGTCAAATATGTGTCAGCATTACGACCGTCTCTCCATTTTGTTTGTTTAAAGACACCACCCACAGGCTTGCTCACTTGTATGAGTTAGCGTCTGGTTCATCTAAGCAGGTCTCCAGTGTGGGACTCTCACTGTCTCCAGACGGGTGCTCCATTGTAGTCTCTGCCAGGGTGTCCTGCTGCTGGAACATGTCAAAAGCTACATTTAGGCCGCCTTGAAATGTAATTTATGTTTAATATCCTTTTTTGTCTGTGGATCTTACCTGTGCTATCTTGTGTATGTGCAGGTAGCGTTCTTTGCACAGAACGGTAGACGTATCTCTGTACTGTTTAGTCAACAGATTTAGCCACTCAGAAAGCCCATCCACCATAGCCAACACAATGGCCCATAAGAACCTCAGTATATCCAGGATCCTTTGAACCACCTCTCCGTGACCTGCACATCGGACATGAAGCAAAAGGAAAAAGGATTATCAACACCCATTAGAAACATTCAAGAGCTATTATTTGAGTGCAATTTGTTATGAATGGCATTGCCATCCATCAGCTATTAGTGGGTGAAACACGCTGTGAGAATATCTGATTCCAGTTAACTGTGCCTGCCTCTGTATGAGCCAATTACAATATTTAGACCACGCCCTGGCTAATTTCTGACCAATCAGGGCAAAGTGAGATACACTTTTGTACATTGACTCTGGTCTACAACAAAGTTTCTGGGATACTTTTGCCATCGATCCCAAGTGGCCGGCGGAGATTGTACGAGCGAGAAACATAAACAACAGCGGCGACGCGTCTCCAGGGAAACGGAGCGGGGTTCGGCACAGGTACAGGCACAGGCTGAGAGTCCAGGCCCACTGTCCAACCTCTGCCCAGCATCCTTCTGGTAAATAAGTTAGATTATATTGCTCTGTGCCCTAGATTATAACCAATCCAGTCCTTTTTACCACATATGTTTAAGGCTACAACATATAATAAAACATAAAAACGTTTCCCACATGCCCAAAAGTGATTCCAGCTCCTACCTTTTGACTGAAAGGTTATTTATGCCTCAAAATGAATTGCTTACATTCATGGGGGTTATATTTGAATGATTATAGCCCAACTAGCCCTTCTTACCTGTTGACACACCCTTTAATGTATTGACCATTTTAAAGGGTATGTCAACTGGACAGGATTACATTTTGGGCAGGGAGTCACTTTTGGGCACAACACCAGAAACAAGTCATTTGCCCGACAGAGTCCTTCTGTTTTCCGAGCGGGAACACGCACGGAACAGTCCGGTAAATCCAAGGGTGAAGGGGTTTGCTTCATGACCCACAACTAGTGGTGCAACCCTAAGGATATTAAAACTCTTTCTCATTCCTGCTTGCCGAACCTGGAGCATCTGACGATCTCTTGCCCTCCAACCTATTTTCCCCAGGAGTGCAGTATGGTCATCATTACAGCCGTCTACATGCCATCACAAGCAGAACCGACTTGGGACTGGCCCTACATGGTGTGCAAAAACCGTGGGTCGATGGATCCTGCTGCCTACAACTCTGGCCTCATATCCGGCCACATGGACGAATACAAAGCAGTGTCCTATGGACAAAGAGGAGGTACAGAGTGGAGTCACAGATGGAGCGTCACGACACCAGGCAGGGGGTACGGACTATCACAGACTACCGCGGCAGATCCCCCTCAACTGTGAGTGCCGATGCATCCCTAGCAGACGATCTGAACTCATTCTATGCTCGGTTCGAGGCTAGCAACAACAAATTGAGGGTAGCAACAACACTGTTAGCGGGGCCGTAGCTGAAGTGAGTTCCATTGCTAGGGACGAGCACACTCTCTGTGACTGAGCACGACGTGAGGAGGGCTCTGATGCAGCTGCAGGTCCAGATGGCATATCTGGATGAGTAATGAAGACCTGTGCTAACCAGCTAACTCCAGTGTTCACCACAATATTCAACTTCTCCCTGGATGAGTCCGTGGTCCCAGCCTGCTTCAAGTGGATCACTATTGTCCCTGTGCCCATGACTGCCTCTCCAGCATGCCTGAATGACTACCGACCGGTGGCCCTTGCCTTAGTGGTCATGAAATGTTTTGAGAGGCTGAACAAGGCCTATATATGCACCTTCTTACTTCCCTCCATTGACCTGCTGCAGTTTGCCTACCGGCCAAACAGATCCACAGACAATGCTGTCTCCCAGGTAATACACAGCTCCCTCTCTCATCTTGACAGTCGGACGGAGGGTTATGTGAGAATGCTGTTTATTGACTTTAGTTCTGGTTTCAACACCATAGTTCCCAGCAGACTGGCTGGCAAACTTATTGAGCTGGGTTTGAACATCCCTGTGCGCCTGGATCCTGGACTTCCTAACTACCAGGCCCCAGGTTGTCATGGTGGGCAGACACACCTCCAGACCCCTCACCCTGAACACAGGATCCCTCCAGGGTTGCATCCTCCGCCCCTACTACCCTCCCTCTACACACATGACTGTGTGGCCAGCTTCAGCTCCAACACCATCGCCAAGTTTGCGGATGACACAGTGGTGGTGGGCCTCATCTCCGGTAATGATGAGCAGGCCTACCGAGAGGAAGTTGCTAATGTTTTACTCTGGTGCCAGGACAACATCCTCATGCTGAATATCTCAAAAACTAAGGAGCTGATTGTGGACTTTAGCAGGACACAACAACATCAGAGGACTTCCACATCACTGGGGATTAGTGGGACTGCTGTGGAGAGGGTGAGCAGCTTCAGGTACCTGGAAGTCCACATCACAGAGGATCTGACTACACACATTGACACTCTAGTGAGGAAGGTGACTCTACCACCGCACCTCTACCACCTCAGGCAGTTAAGGAAATTCAGAGTCTCCCAGAGGATCCTTCAGACCTTCTACACTGGTGTGGTGGAGAGCATCCTGACAGGAAGCATCACTGCCTGGTTCGGCAAACACCTCCTCTCCGGAAAGGAGGGCTCTACAGAGGGAGTGCGTTCAGCTGAACGCACTCCCTTGGCACTACACTACCCACTCTGCAGGACCTGTAATCCAGGAGGTGTCGAACCAGAGCCTGTAGGACCATGAAGGAACCTCAACACCCCAACAATGAACTGTTCCAGCTGCTGCAGTCAGGTAAGCGCCTCCGCAGTCACGCTGCAAGAACAGAGAGACCAAAACGGAGCTTCTTTCCACAGGCCATCAGGACTGTGAACTCACCAGTGCCCCCCCACTGCCACTCACTCACATACACACATAGTAGAATAGAATAGAACTTTATTAATCCAGAAGGAAATTCTTGTGCCAGGTTAGTACATGCACTTACATAGTTTCACAACATAACTTCAATTTCAATTTGTGTTGTAGTCTGTAGCACATTTTGCTGAGCATCACTACTTTTTCATTTCACTGCATATCGCGTATGCATATGTGACAAATAAAGTTCTTGAATCTTGAATCTTACCTGAGTCTGACTGCTCCGTTAGTTCCTCCTGTCCATCCTGGATCAGAGGCTCCTCAAAAACATTAGTGTCACCATCACCTGCAACACACACATGTAGCGTCATGAGCTGCATCCTCTGATGAGTCAGATGAAGCCAATCGCTCAGCCAAAGCCACTTCTTGCACAACTCAGAAAGAGACACACAGTCTGTGGTCATGCCAGTCAAAGAAAGACAAGGCCACCAGTTTGCGTATGCGCCTGCTTGACTCCCTTGCGCATTTGCTTTGACCCAGAGAGCAGAGACGCTATGGAGGGTCATTTCCAAAGACCCATGGATCATATGACTATTCACAAGAACAATGAACTGCTCCACCTCCTGGTCATTTCCAAGAGACCATCAGACCAAACGGGGGGATGTAGGGCCTCAGCCATTCAAAATGGTTCCCCAGCATCCTTCACCTATGTGAAGGATGGTCTACTACTTGGTCTACTACTGTGATAGAAAAATCCCTATTTTGTTATGCTTTATCCTTTTCTAATTTGCTTTCCTCCTCCTATAATTTCTTCTTTGACTTGATTTTTGGTGTGAGCTGAAACTGCGTGGGCTTGCATCTGCAGGTCATAAAGATAAGCAGGGGCACTGACACATTCCTCACCCTTTTCCCCCCTTCTCCTTGTCCCCCAAATCTTTTATTGCCCACTAATGTGAACATTTGTATCTTGGAATAAGGACAGATCCTCCCTGTGGGGGGGTGAAACTTTGTTAAAAGACTCTGTTACACTATGCTGGGGGCTCACTCTCAACTAGGGAGGAGACTTGCATGCATACATTAGCTTCTCTTCGCCCACGACGGTCCTGACCGGTCACCTCCGCACGGTCGCTCCAGGTACGCAGTTTATAGTGGTAGTTCTCAGTTATTAGACTAGATAGGACAAAGTACCTCGTTTCTTGAAAACACTAATAGCTACGGCGTAGTATAAAAATCCTTTAGCCAAGTCTCAGTCTAAAGTAACTATCATAAGAACATCGGTCGACTCCCTGCAAACCACACACGGACAGTGGAGAGGTTTCCCAGCCCCACTACCGAGCTCCAGATATCATGATCACCAAACACGCAACACCGCTGGACTCGCTCGACGCAATTCACCAACCACCTTCTAATCGCTACACACACACAATCTCACGTTAGCAGAGTTAGCTATATGTTGTGCATTGCCCATAGTATTTCAGGAATATTTTTTATGCCAATTGCCAACTTGAACAATAAACATTCTTATATTGTAACTGTGTGGTTTTTGCTTGAATATTGTGTTGAAGTCAGCCTCTTTCGCGTAAAGAACTCTGAACCCTTCAATTCATGCTAACTATTAATGGTAACTTTGATTGTAATTATCAATTATTAATTAATCATAGTCCCAGTTTAGTTCAGTATATTTTTATGAGACTTAATCCACTGTCTGCTTATTGGCCCTGGATCTCAGGGTGGTGCCCCGTTGTTATTAATTCAGATTATACTTTTATTTATTTTAATAATAACAATAATAAAATAACAATTATCTTTGATAGTGGCTTCCAAATAAGTAATAATAAGTAATAATCAAATTTGGTGTCATACAGAGAAGTTTTACCAAAACATTTCTGGCTTTTTCTGGGTCCAAGAGGCAAAAAGTTCAGCATGTCAAATAAGGCTTATATACCAAGTTTCAGAAATGTTAGTCCATCAGGCCAGCCCTGGACTGACCTGGATTGTGTCCAGGAATAGCATCACTATGTGGTATTCTGTATATTGTGTATTGTGTACTGGCTCGTACCAGGCTCTTGAACATCGTCTTGCTGCACATTACGTCTGCTGTCTCTCTCCTTGCCAGGCCTGTCTCCTGTCTTGCTCTTGTCTCCTCTCTCCAACCTCCTCAGCTCTCTCTGTCGTCTCTGGCGGTCCCGCAAGGCAGCCTTTACACTGGTCACCCAGGCCTGGTACGCAAGCTGATGGTCACAACGAACCATAGTCAATATAGTGTCAATATACATACACACAACAAACACAACACGTTCCATCAAATGTGCATGTGCATAAGAAATACAAGTACATTAAGCCAGTTATTTCTGAGTAGCAGACCGCTGTTATGAATAACCAGACCATTATTGGACACAGTTCTGATCAGAGGCTAAGAATGTAGTTAAAAATGCAGAATCTGACAATTTTTTTGCGGAAGCATTCAAAATCATTTTAAATTAAATAAATGTTTTGTTATATTTTGTGCCAAATTTCTTTAGTAAGTAGCCGTATAATAAGACGGATGTCCAGTGAGCTGGTCATTAAAATTAAGCGATAAGCCCCAAGAGGTCGTGGTTTACGGAGATTTTAGGACAGCTAAGGGGCGTTGTTAGGCACGACACGACAGCAGCAGAGGTGTCCTCATTATTGAAAAATAATGCACACGCTTGGAATTTTATTGATCAAAATCTGGTATTCAAACAACGCTGTGGTATGAATATGCACGTGCTAACCTGACACGCGGTCTGCTTCTGAGGCTTGGTTCCTCACACTGCGTGTCGTCGTCACCCTCGCTGTCCGATTCAAACAGGTAGTACTCCCCGGAGTGGAGCACTGCAGGAACACAACAGCGACAGTGGGAATAAGCAACACACACATCATGTAATGCACACCAAGGCTGACACAGCCCTCAGGACAGATAGAAGATGTAAGAGTGACAACAGACCAGCGGCATGGTGTTTCCAGGGCTGGGGCCATCGCTTTGAGCTCTTCTTCTTGGGCTCTGGAGGGGGAGAGTCTGGGAGTGCCGCAGAGAACAAATCACATGTTATCTGTCTCTGCAATGAATGGCTTCTAAATAACAATTAGATATTTTCATAACATTTGATAGTTGCACATGCTGTAATAGCAATAGCCACATGAGATATGCTCTTCTTTAAGAGGGTTCTGTCATGCCACACACATTCGAAGCCGCCATCTTGGCGCTTAAATTGTGAAAGTAAATACTGGTTGCTTGGTTTTTCTACAATTTCTGGTCAAGAAGTACCAAGCTGGTGGCTTGAACCTCTTTATGGAGCTTCATAGCACATGAAACCCTCCGATGTGTTTTATGTATTGTGGCAGACAGCCACTGAGGGGCCGACTAAAGAGTGTGGACGACAGTCGGAACTTTTGATTGTCTGAGAACCCGTCTTGTGTACCGACCCTTGCCTGCCTGACTACCCTCCCGCCTGCCTTGCCCTGGACCCCCTGAGATTCTGTCCCAGGCTTTTTGATCCATATAAGTGGTTGATCACTATATCCATGATCACTATAAGCGGATTACACTGTATTCCTTTTACATACTATCACACGCTCTGGTGTTTTCCTTGAGAAACAATGTGGATCCATTGTTTCTCTGAAGATGCTTGGTAGATGCTTCCTGTGTGCAGATGGCAACTTCCCATGATGTTGATCATCATGGGATCATCATGATGATCCCATTGCTCTCAAGAGTGTCTTGGAAGAAGTCCCCTGCTATGCCCTTGTCTACCACAAATACATCATTCTGATTCCCATCTGTCCAAATTGTATTATATGCTTTGATTGAACCCCTATGGATAAAATATTGTTTCCAAGTTTGACATATGTAAAGATCTTCTCTTCCATTCAAAGTTTAGAACTAATTTTGGCATTACCATCCGCTTCCCTGTCCATGGAAGCTCCAGATGACCTCCATTCCTCTCTGTACTTCTTCTGTCTGGAGCGAATCCTCTGCATCCTTTGAAGACAGGAAAATAGGTTGACGGAGGATAAAGAAGGAAAGAGATTGGGAAGAAAGGGAAGAGGTACAAATACTATTCCCATGATCATGTCATATCATCATATATTATATCAAAATATGAATCAATACAATTATAAAAATAGGCATGTTCAGGCATGGATATGAGAGAAGCATTAATGTTAGCAAAAACTGGTGATGTTTCTTTTGGTGGCACATAGCTTAGTGACAGAAACATAAATGTACAATATCAGTTATATACAGTTTATATTGCTTTAGTTCTTGTTCTTCTATAAAATGTTGCAAGGAATGAGGCGCTAAAGCTGACTGAATAGACTTACGATCTTTTCAGCTGTGAGAGGGACTTCTCCTCCGCTTGCTGGTGGAATGTCATGTCCTTCACAAGACTGGCTCTGAAGAGCTCAAAACCCCTGGGAGCAAAGCAATACTTCCACTTAGTTTGTCTTTGTAGTTACACTTTTGTTTAAGATACATTCTGTATACATACACACCACGTACATATTATTTACAGGTAAAATTGATAACTTTTCTAACATTGACAAGATTCAGACACTAGGTTACCCCCCCCACCCCCTTGATTGCTGATGACACAGAGACACCACATGATACCAACTATTGGCTCACAAGTCTTGTCAGAACAGGAACCAAAACGTCAGACATCTGTTACACAGAGATGAACAAAAACATTCATGATTTTTAAATGATTAATACACGCTGCAAATTGTTTTGGGGGAAATGTGATATTTTTTGCAACTTTTATTCATCACCTAAGAAGATTTATGGGTGTATGATTTAAAAAAAAAAAACGTGTTTCCAGAAAAAATGATCTTACATGTAAAAATGTCTTAAATCTGTTATGCAGTAAGGAAATGAATACTATGCTGTTAAATCACAACTGTAACAGCGGAGAAGCATCCCTATAGCCTTGTCCTTATTAGGAGTGGTAGGATCAAAATGTCACCTAAGACATAAGTGTGTGTGTGCCAACACATCCCCCAGTGAACTAACCAACGAAGGTTCAACAATGAACCAACAATGCTCTATGACAGTCAAATGACAGACAGATGCTTAACTTTGGTGCTGTAGACTTCAGACTTGCCCATTTTGGATATGTCCATTACCCATTTTCGGTCTGGTTTCCTTTGTTCCCGGAGGGCCCACATTGGGTGCCAGTATAGCAAAGCTCTCTACCACAATGCCACACGTGCTTAGTTAAGGGGCTCCTCCAAGGACACAGGCAGTAGTGGTGTTGAAATTCTTATTTTTGAACCTTCTGTTGTTGGCCAGTTTTGCTCACTCAGACTGCACTGCCCCACTATAGCCTGCCGGCCTCTCATGACATCACAATGTATATATCTCTACTGTATCACAAACGCCGATGGAGTTCGTACAGATAGAAAGACCATTGGAGAACCACCACAATCACCTGAATTGGTTCACCACAATGTCGATTTCCCCCCCAGTTTATTCACACTCAACACATGACTGCCGTAGTCCTGAGACAATTTTCATTTCCAGATTTGAGAAGACAGTTGACTCCAAATTAGACCTAAATGTGACGAGCAACAGAACAGCGTTGTGACTTTAACAGAGAGAAAGGTTTGCTCATACAGAGGCAGACTCAGTCCACTCGGATATCAACAGATATTCTCACAGTTCATTTCACTCACTAGTAGCTGACGGATGACGATGGCATTTCTCACAGTTTTCATTCAAATATTAGCTCTTAAATTCTAAATACCTACGTCACTTTGGGGAAGGTTGTTCAACATGTTCCGAAACAAATGATCCTAACATTGTTAAAAGGTTAAGATTGGTGGTTCACAGCATAAAAGCTAAATGAGTGAAAAGGGCTTCCTTCTGTGTCATTTTAAAATATGTTCTGCAAGTGCACGTTTCAAAGCTAGTGGACTGTTTATGGCTTGTTAGCTACATTTACAAATGCAATCATAAAGTCATAACTTGGCCCAGCCTTTAGTAAATGTGCAAACGTCTATCACACCCTTTCAGCTTGTACAATATCCAGTTAAAGGAGACATACCCCCATGTGTGAGCGTGATTAGCCCTTCCAAGTGGTTTCAGAATCTCTGGGTTTTTTTCCAAGCGGGAGTGTCCACCCAGATGTATGGTGGATAAAAACCGGAGATGACACCGGCTTTTGAAACCGATTGGAATGGCTAATCACGCTCACACCTGGTGGTATAATATGTCTCCTTTAATATACACACATACATGCATTAATTATAGCCACAAGTCAGCTGGCACATAAAAGTAGCACACCCATAATGAGTGTTATGAGCGCCACCTGTGTTTGTTCTACGATAACACCTCCATTGGATGACAGCCGGACCCAGACCTGTCGGCGCCAACTCTGTATGTTCTATTCGGACAACGCGTCGTATTAGACTCAACCCACATTTGGAGCAAAAATCTTCAATGGTAAAGTTATGCTAAGATACAGTATACCTGCCAATTATTGGCCAGTCAATTGGCTAGCTCATATGAAATGCTGAGATGTAATCTTTGACAGACAGGCGATCGGGTGGATTTACATTCAAACTAAATATAAATCCAACCCAGAACATGAATCTTTCTTAGAGAAATCAGATGGCTTTCGCTATTCTGGGAGTTTGGTTTGATAAAATATATATTTATTTTTGACATATTTGTTAATTTAAGGGATTCAATGTCGGGTGACATTACAATAGATAGACACCTTACATACTGCCACCCCCCTGGGTAGGTAGAACCACACGGCCTCACCTGGAGGCCTGCTTTGCCGAGGCCTGGAGCTCTGCTGATACATGAAGGAAGTAGAAGCTGAGGAAGACCCGCCTCTGGAGCAACAGGAAGAGGAAACAGATGCTGTCCCAAATGATGCCCGCCTCTTCCACCGGCAGGGTGCACGTCTTGTCTCCCACGGACTTGGCTGACGGAAGGAATACAGATAGCATACACACATGAGTAAATTAGTAGCACATGAAGAATAAACATGCCAAAGAATACAGGATTTCAGAATACAGTGTAGTACAGCATCTTGCAACAAGACACAGTGTTATGTGTTATGTGTATGATCTCTCGGTATAGAGGTGTTCAAGGAAGGCAGTACTCACGGTCATAATAGCCCTTCACTGTGCACACTAGACTGAAGAGCTGTATCACCCAGCAGAAGCCCTTCTGCATCTCAACTACAAACACACACGCCAGGATCTGTGTTCACACACGCACACGCACACACACAGTGCATATTATAGAACAGCACAGCATTAGTCAGTATGGTTATTTTATAGTAGCACAATATGATATAAAGTACTTGTATATTAGCAGACAAATGCAAATCCATGATTAAGTTGCAACTGGGGCCATCCATGCTGAGACATGTGTGAAGTCACAGTGTTATTTACTTCTGACGAGCTTCCTCTTGGTGATTCTTTTTGTATTCAGGCTTTTAATGTGTTCTTTATAAATACGAATAATGTCAGGCTGGTGATTGGTTGATTGCAAATTAATACAAAATATTCCCTTCCAGTTCATATCTACATGCAGGGATTAATTATCAAAGTATGACAACTAATTTGCTTTTATAGATGTGTGTGTGTGTGTATGTGTGTTTGTGTGCTTCACTTACCGACAACATATTTTTTGCAATGATCACAGCCACATTATAGATTATAAGGCAGTCCCATACAGCAAGGCGGGTCCTTGCTGGTTTGACCAACAGCTGTGTCCCAAACAAAAACAAAACAAAACAGGCCAGCAAATAGCCCAGTCCGAACACAGAGATCCTTGTTGCCCCGGTGACAAAGACCACTGACAGGACAAACCAGTACAGGTATCGAAACACCAACACTTTAGCCATGTCCAGGTAACACCTAGAATAAGCAAAACAAAGGGAAAGAGTGGATGCAATTCATTATTATTATGGCATGTACGTGTATATTTGTATATTTGTATGTATGTTGTATGTGAATGTAGGCACTAGCAGTGATATGGATGTGGTATGTGTTATGGTATATGGTAAATGGTTCCAGCCGTCTATTCCAGTCATAGACACGTGAATGACTTGCTGTGCTAGTATAGCAGTATAAATATGACATTTCGATAGTCGGATAGATCTAAAATATGAAGGTTATTGGTTCAATAAATAAAAATTTTTTGCCTGCAGTTGATGAAGTTGGGTGCAGGGTTAAAGAGCTGGTTCTCCATGGGGTCGGGACAGTCTGTGTTTTCCCCCGCGAGGACCATCCAGTTCTCCGTCCGCTCGTCCTCAAACACCTTCCACTGCTGGGAGGCACACATCAGCAGGACGAAGTCCGCTGCAGATACAAAAACACATGCATGCAGTTCAGCATGGAACAAAATCATATCATCACCGCTGAAACACCAACATGTTTTAGATGATGTCATCACATGGAACCACCATCACTTTAGTCCAAAATTATGCATTACAAGGAAACATGTTTTATGTATTTTTCAACTGCTTGTCCTAGTTTCAAAATAAGCATTGGTTATGTTTTCAAGAACATTTTAGACAATTAATTGGAACAGCTCCTTGTTGTGTGAAACATGTAGGGTCCTAATATGATTGATGATTGATTTATTTATTTAACAGGGACAATGGACACAATTGACTGTCCCAGAGTTAGCTAAACAGCAACATTTCATCAGTAGTCCCTGGGCTGGCAAATTCAGAGGAGAAGTGTATCTGAAAAGTCATATGATTGAATGACATGTGTCATGATGTTATTGTTGTCATTATTGACAAGTGTTGCCATGGGTAGCAGTCCAACAGTTTTTAGCCACAAATATGTTTTAATGAATGTCAGATGTCATGATGACATAATGTTCTCATTCATTAGAAATGTAACATTCATTATTCTGTACTTTTGTTCTTGACATATTTCAACCAATATGTTCAGTGTGACATTCCTAATTGTGTTGCTATTCTTAAACAAGCATCATTTATGTGGGCTTTGCTCGAGGCTGGCATCAGCCAAATAAATGAATTTACAGATGAATAGTATTTACAGAGATACAGAATAAGGAGGAACAGTCCCATGGGCCAGTGTGTGCAGCCACATATATCCACGCAAGCAGCCTACCGATGAGGTTTTGAGAGTTGGGCTCAGTGTAAAAGTCTGGCAGATAGATCCACTTAATGAGAGCTGAGTTGATCAGCACTGGAGTGTTCCACCGCCAAGGGTAGTCTAAATACAGGGACAAGAAACTTGTGTCAACAGGGTTACTTGTGGAGACCACCCAACAACCGGTTGTCTACCAGAAAACAGCAGTATGGGCGAAAGTATCATGAGACTAATAGTGAACATATCTGTGAACATACGTATTTAAAATCAATATAATGGACCCTTTTCACAGAGGCGTTGTCATAGGACAAACACAGGTGTCACTCATACGATCAATTTAATTGTATTCAGCTCTAGCCATTATACAAAATAGTATTAATAAGAACAAGTGTGTAGCATATTTTTGTTCTGGAGGCTATAAAATAACTGATTACTAGTTTTGTTGCTCGCTGAGTGGGCATCGGTCAGAATGCAGACACGGACACATCAAGTCTTTAGTCAAGATTGTGGCCATACAGCTCTTGGCTGCTTCACTGATATTGAAATGACACTTTCACATGATAGGCCCTATGTATTACTAATCTCAACAATTCTAAATGTAAACTTCTATATATGCATGCTATGGTATGCCATGCGTCATCACCACCAGTCTGTTGAAACTGAAAGCAACTAACTACCACAGGCCTTTGGCGTACTGTGCTCTGTGTGCTTGCCCAATCTGACCTGGCAGCCTACTCTTCAGAACAACTTTAATCTTAATAAACATGCCATGATTCATATTTTTGGTTTGCAGTAGTAATATCAACACCTCAAACTATATGGACGCATGGGCTGCTTTGCCTTTCCAAGCCTTGCCTTGGAATGTATTTTAAAATCTATAATTTTTTTCTTTTCTGACACTGCAGCTTACAGCAGACACTGCATTGACAGAATGTTATTTTGGCCCCCTCCTTTACCTTACCTCCTTTACCATTAGCGGTGCTCTAATGCTACTACTGACGCTGATAAATATTATTTCTCTGAAAGCCAGACTTCAAGCTCCGCACTCTCACCCTCACTCATGCAAATATTCTTCCATGAGGCCCGGTGATATCTTGATTAGTTTTAGTCTCCTACCCATGAAGCTCTGGTACATATAAAAGGAGCAAATCCATCATTGAGCAAATCATGTATGACGATGAGGGTCTATCTATGCACTTACCTATGCAGAGAGCAGGCGGCATCCCCACACACAGTACATACTGATAGATCATGAAGACGGACAGGAACATGCAGTATTTAGGCCAGATCCTAGCCATCACTGCCCGCCTCCGCCTCACCAGGATGATAACCAACCAGCAGCCGTGGATTATCACCACAAAGTTCATCCTCTGGCCAATCACATTAATCGTCATCAAAAAGCATATCTGTGAGACATAAGAGAAGAGGAAATATATGACTTGATATATTTGGATTGTACGGTTCTACTTATTCATCGACTGACGAGAGGTTTTTGCTTAACAATGGTTAAATAGCACCAAACACACATACCTCCAGGCCAAACTTGTAAAAGGTATAGTTTAGCAGGTACTTTAGACATGTCACCAGGCCGTTGTCTAGTGTGTCCCTGGTGGCGGAAGGGAACAGGGTGTGGACAGCAGGAGGGGAACACTGGACCTGGCAGTAGTGGTGGATCTGGTGACGATACACGGTTGCTTCAAACACAAGCAGCATCAGGACCACTAGATGATTCTGAAAGGGAGGAACAGAGGACTCATCCAGATTAGATCCAGAACGCTCCAATTGACTGAACTGTAAGAGCAATTTTACATGATTAGTACGATTCAATTTTGGGAATTCCAGGGAAAAATGATAAAATGTATTTCTGTCTAATAACGGTATAATAATAATACCAATAATAGCTACTGTCAATAAAAATGACACATTTTCAACACTTTTAAACTAATGCAAAGTAGGAACTAATAACCATACCTTGCTGTATCCCAACACTGTGGCATCTTTCCTGAAGCCAAACCAGTTAGCAGGGTCCACAGGCCCCTTGTACAGTGTGGAGTTCCTCATCTGCTCTGGTGAGAGGTTGGTTTCGTTGGCAAAAGGCTAATGTTGATCAGAAGAAAGAAACAAGAACACAGAAAAACTGTCAACCCATTTCCATAAAAATGTAATGCTGATAATTCCTAGAAACAGATTCCACAGATACTGTGTAAATAACACATTGCAAGTAACCCATAACAAACTTGTAGCACACATTAGAATTTCAGCCAAAATATGACCAAATTTAAAATATAGAATTTGTGTTACTGTCACATAATTCATTTGATTTTAATTAGGAAAGGATAAAACAATATGAACAAGGACAAAATAATGTCGAGCAGACTTGTGGTGCAAACTATGTATGGTTTTGTTGTGAGTCCACCGGATTATAAATAAAACCAAAAGTATTTAGGTAAACATTTTGTACTACATCTCTTGGTGTACCTTCCATTGAATCTTACCAGGCTGCAGTTGTTTGAGTACTTGGATGGATTGACAATAACCAGCTGGTAGAGCATTTTACAGACGATGATGACACACACCCAGATGGTGGACAGACAAGAAGCCATGGGCCTGAAGCGGCCATAGGGCATGGCCAGGGACCACAAGATGACCAGCAACAGGTTCATTACTGAAGGCTAGAGGGACAGATGGAGTCAAGTCAAGATGTTAGCTGGGGGTGACCCATGACGATATGACCTCCGAATGTTGAAATTCGGAAGAGCCTGATAAGATTGAGATCGGATACAAGACAAGACAGACTGTTACCTCTCCTAGAGCAACCCATACAGTGTAGAAGGCCACCATCTTGACGATGTGGAGTTCCAGTAGCCTCCAGAGAAACACCTGAGCCTCGGTCAAAATGTCTGAAAATTGTCTGCACAGAACCAGCAGCCTGTCCATCACTAGACCCCACTTGCTAGGCATGAGCTCTGAAGCAAAGGATAGGAAGGAGAAAATAGATGACAATGTGTTGAAAGAATATCAAAAAATTAAATGAATAAAAAAATAAATATAGGTCAGTTTTTCCTCATTTGGTTCAGTAGAGTAGTTACAACCACATAGATCTTCACAATAACTGTAACCAAATATGTGATGACGATAACTAGTATTTTACATCACATACTTCAATGTGTTCTCTCTGAGGAAGGCAATACATAAACAAGAGCTGCATCATTCAGTTCAATCTCAATCTCACTTTGGCAAGTTGGCAATATTATTAAAACATCCAGCTACAAAATAGGCACTCTTTGATTACCTCCATCCTCTAACTGGTCGTTTCCCATCTCCAACTCTTCTTCTTCAAGGCACCCAGTGCCCTCAGAATTAGCACAGCCATTCTTTCTGAGGTCAGGAGGTTATACTTAGTAATCACCATATGAACATCATATGATGAACATTCAACGCACATATTACACGTTGTATAATAACATAACTACAGCAAATGATTGTGGTATGAAGGGGAGTGTGGTTTAGCATGAAACAAGGGGGGTGGAGTGGCAAAATTCCTGAGATTGACGCTGCTGTAGGGGATGAGCTTGATTAGACAGCTATATATTGACACGTGGTTGCTCTCCACACAGTAGGAGGCTGGGGATGGACGGAAATCCAGGGTCAGGAGGCCCACTCCGTAACCCACAGACGCCGACGGAAATATATATTATTGGAACGTATTAAGCCAAGGGGTGATCTTTATGTTGAGCTTTTAATAAAAAGCCGTTTTTCCGCATTACCACTCCCATTCCCAACAGACTTTGCTACATTGGGGCCCAATGTGGGGGTCCTCCAAGGACACAGGCAGTAGTGGTGTTGAAAGTCCGGTTTATTGTAAAGTGAAATGACAGAGCAGATGGTAACCAGAGAGCATGCTAGCGCTCCCCGAGTGTGTGTGCTGGTGGCTGACTTAACCTGTGGTGCACTGATTAGCCAATGCACTACAGGCGTGCAGCCTCACCCCCGCCCCCAGACTCTTAACCGGGCCTGGTGAGGCCAATTAAGCCAGCCACCAAACACGCACACTCCCACAATGATAAAATGAATCAGATAACAAATGATACTTGATAGAATTTTGTGTTACCTGTGTATCACAGCAACATTTTCCAGGTCTGTTAGCTTCATAAAAGGCTTGTGGAAGTAGTGGAGCTGCAGTATGCATGCTAGCAGGAAGAAGCCAGGGATGAGAATGCTGCTGAACAGCTCTGATAGCGCAAACGTCTCCAGGCCGATATCGGCTAACCTGGAAAAACAAAAAGACACGTTAGATTAGTCACATTATGTGAAATTATAGGTCACCAGTCAGCATTTTGGAAAATTGATTGTTCTGAATAATAAAGCAATTAATTTGAACCCATTAAAATAAAAGAAACATGCCTGGCTGTGTAATATTGTCCATAAAGAATACAACCAAGTTGACCTTGATGGTGGAACAAGTTACAGTACCTAGATCACTAACGTTTGTTTGTATAATCCCTCACTGTCTTCAAAAACAGCTTTCTTATGTATTATGCACACTGAGCTGTACTATTGTCATTGCATTTAGAAAACACTTTGATGTTACAGTCGATATGATGTATCTACTGTAACTGTAACTACCAGTAAAAAAATGACTTGTCTTTTGTGATTCCTATGGCTACTGATTTCCATGGCTACTGATAGCTATGGCTACTGATTCCAATGCCTACTGCTTCCTATGGCTGCTGCTTCCGATGGCTACTGATTCCGATGGCGGCTACTGTTTCTTATGGCAGCTACCATTTCATAGAGCGACTGATTTCTAAGGCTAATGATTCCTATGGCTACAGATTCCTATGGCTACTGATTCCTATGGCTACTGATTCCCATGGTTACTGATTCCTATGGCTATGATTCCTATGGCTACTGTTTCCTATGGCTACTAATTCCCATGGTTACTGATTCCTATGACTCCTGTTTCCTATGGCTACTGAGTCCTACGGCTACAGTTTCCTATGGCTACTAATTCCCATGGTTACTGATTCATATGGCTACTGTTTCCTATGGCAGCTACTGTTTCCTATGGCTACTGATTCCTATGGCTACTGGTTCCTGTGGTACTGTTTCCTATGGCTACTGATTCCTATGGCTACTGATTCCCATGGCTACTGATTCCCATGGGTACTGATTCCTATGGCTATGATTCCTATGGCTACTGTTTCCTATGGCTACTAATTCCCATGGTTACTGATTCCTATGACTCCTGTTTCCTATGGCTACTGAGTCCTACGGCTACAGTTTCCTATGGCTACTAATTCCCATGGTTAGCGATTCATATGGCTACTGTTTCCTATGGCAGCTACTGTTTCCTATGGCTACTGATTCCTATGGCTACTGGTTCCTGTGGTACTGTTTCCTATGGCTACTGATTCCTATGGCTACTGATTCCCATGGCTACTGATTCCCATGGCTATGATTCCTATGGCTACTGTTTCCTATGGCTACTAATTCCCATGGTTACTGATTCCTATGACTCCTGTTTCCTATGGCTACTGAGTCCTACGGCTACAGTTTCCTATGGCTACTAATTCCCATGGTTACCGATTCATATGGCTACTGTTTCCTATGGCAGCTACTGTTTCCTATGGCTACTGATCCTATGGCTACTGGTCCTGTGGTACTGTTTCCTATGCGCTTCTGTATTCCTAGGGGCTACTGATTCCCATGGCTACTGATTCCATGGCCTACTGAGTCCCTGTGGCTTAGCCACTGTTTCCTATGGGCTATTGATTACTATGGTTACGGTTTCCTATGGCTACTGATTCCTATGGCTACTGGATTTCCTATGGCTAACGTGATTTCCATGGTTTACTGGATTCCTATGGCTATGATTCCTATGGCTACTGTATTCTATTGGCAAGCTACTGGATTCAATATGGCGACAGGATTTCCAATGGCTACTGTTTCCGTATGGCTACTGGATTCCCATGGTTACTGATTCCTATGGGCTAACTGGATTCCCTATGGCAGCTACTATTTCCTATGGCTACTGATTACCTATGGGATACTGTTTCCTATGGCACGTGACTCCTATGGCTAGATGAGTCCTATGGCTAGTACTGGCATTTCCTACGATTGTTTCTTATGGCAGCTACCGTTTCATAGGGCGACTGATTTCTAAGGCTAATGATTCCTTATGGCTACGGATTCCTATGGCTACTGATTCCCATGGCTATGATTCCTATGGCTACTGTTTCCTATGGCTACTAATTCCCATGGTTACTGATTCCTATGACTACTGATTCCTGTGGCTACTGATTCCTATGGCAGCTACTGATTCCTATGGCTACTGTTTCCTATGGCTACTGATTCCTATGGCTACTGCTTCCTATGGCTACTGTTTCCAATGGCTACTGATTCCCATGGCTACTGATTCCTATGGCTAATGAGTTCCTGTGGCTAGCACTGATTCCGATGGCTACTGTTTCCTATGGTGGCTACCTGTTTCCTATGGCTACTGATTTCGCGATGGCTACTGTTTCACATGGTGACTACTGTTTCCTATGGCTACTGATTCCTATGGCTACTGTTTTCCTATGGATACTGATTCCCATGGCTACTGATTTCCTACAGCTACTGATCTCCATGGCTAGTAGTGATTAATATGGATACTTGAGTGCTTTCTATATCTACTGATACCCATGACTACTCTCCACCGTTTGTTTCTATTGTGTTAAATATTCACCATTGTACACTTTTATCTTGCGTGTAAAAGGAACAATGTTTTTGAAACAAAATCTGTTAATTGTCTCTTTCTTTAATTTCTCTCTACTAGACTGTTTGGTCTGAAGGACATCATCCAACATGGAAATTGTTCTGCCCCCTCTGACCTCATCGTAAACCTGAACTATGATTGGCCAGTTTATGTCAATCCGGGTATATTGCTCCTTCTCTACATCACCGTAGCCGTTGTGCTGAAGACAAGTAGCCACAGGACACCAGACAAGGTATCTACTGCCACAACAACATATTTCCTTATATCGCAGTCCACATTTAAGGTCACCAGTACAAGCACACAATTTGGTCCGTTTTAATCTGACCCTGGCACAGCTGAACCCATCCCTTTGTTTCGGATGAGTTGAGTCGGGTGTGGGCCAAAACATGTGGTCTGAGACCACCTGTGATATACACGTATAAACTGGACAAGGGATATGTCCGGACAAAGGACCAGTGCAGAGCACATTAGACCAGTGCAGAGTACAGTAGACCAGTACAGAGTATAATAGACCAGTGCAGAGTACATTAGACCAGTGCAGAGTACAATAGACCAGTGCAGAGTACAATAGACCACCAGTACATCCCCTATATAGAAGTGGCAGTTCACGAGACGCAAACGATGTAACATTTCTGACCAATAATGACTTATGTGATTGTTTTTGCAGCGCTGCTCCTTTATAAAATCTCAGCGATTGAGATTTTTTGGTTCAGACTAACAAAATGCACTAATCTTGCTATTAGAACAGGTTAGCTACTGAGAATGCAAAATGAGAATATGTAAAAAAAAAAAAAAAGCCTTTGTCTCAGTCATCACTTTTTGTTCGTGTGTGTGTGTGCGTGCGTGTGTGCGTGCATGTGCATGTGTGCCGAATTATTTTCAGGAGAAAAAGTGTGCGCCAACAGATGATGTGGAGCTAAGGTCTAGAAGTACAGAGAGGCATATATATGAGGATGAAACACAGGTAAATAGTATATTTACACAAAATATGATGGAGAATATAATAATTGTTGTTTACAGCATCCTATATACTTATAGTTAACCAGTGTGTGTTTGTGTGTGTTAGCTTATGCTCCTATCTCCAGGCCATTCAGAGAGACCAGACACTGGGGAAGAGGCCATTAGTGGTTGGTGGCATATCTTGCTTTATTGGACGCTTCTCAGAATCGAATATATATTTATTCAATATAAGCCACTACTGTAATGGGTGTGAGTAGGACCCAAAAGCAGCGCAATCACAGGAAATGATTTGTAATATCCTTTAATTAAATACTTGGCAGATAAAAAGGGAATTAAACGCACTGTCGATAGGCTTAGTCCAATGATTGGGGAAATGGGGACACAGGGCTTGGGAATTACTCGGGACTCGCACAGGGGACGTCGGGCAGGGGGTCTGGAGTCAGCAGGGCAGAGGTACAGTGAAGGAGCAGGCAGACGGATGGTCGGGGACGTATGGAAGATCAGGAAGCGGGGAAGCGATGTCGCAGACATTTTATGTGATCTTGCTTTGGATTGAACCCCATAATTTCAGTTCATATTTTTATACAGTAAAGTATCTGGCTGGGCTTCTCTGCTGCCTTGCTGTACATTTATAATAGCACCATTACCATGGAATAGCTGTTACAGATAAACACAGATAAAGCTTGCAAAAAAAAAAAGTTGAAGAAATTCCCTAGATGGATTGACTGGATGAGTGCGTTTTATTCTTGAGAAACTCTTGTTCAAATATTTTATTAATGGAGTATGTAGCGGCAGGAGAAAAGTTTCATAGTGCAGGTTCAAGTTGATGTCTTAATGATGATTCTTAATGATTTTTTTCAGACATCGGCACTGCCAGTAATCAAGATGGTGAAAACCCTTTCTTTGTGATGGGTAGAGTGGTCATGCAACAGAGCTATGTGTGTGCTCTCGTGGCTATGATGGTATGTTTCACTATTGTCATACATGCAATGCATGCAATTTTATGCAATCATCAATTCATCCTGAGATACGGTACACTACGACTTCATAGTCCTTGCTTTGTCGGGTCTTTCTCTGAGCACAAATACACCTATCGCCTAACCCCTCCCTTCAAATGCGGCTTTCCCTCTGATATTTTTAATGTTTGACTACACAGACTGACATGGTATGGATATATTCTGATTTTATAGCTTTTAAAGTGACATGAATTTCACTTTACCAGGGTCTTCTGTCTTACCAGGGTAAAATAAAGTCTAATTGCTGTTTATTATGTTTACATTTTTTATGGTTTAATCAGTGCGGCTGGTGATACAAATATTTGCGGGCGCCAAAAAAGACAAAACTAAAAAACACCACTGTAATGTTGCCTAAGCCCTCGTGGTAATTTTCCAATACCCCAGATTTACCAAAAAATAACTGCTGAAGTCTGAATAGTTAGCTGTTGATGATAGACACTGTGAGATCAAAGGACTTTGCCTAATTTAATATAACATAAGATAAGATAGAACTTGATTAATTTCTATCTTAGGAAGGCAATTCTTGTGCCAGAGGTCTATATAAATATAGAATGGATTACAATTACAGACTTTCTCCACAATAATATTTTACACTTAGTCACTTTACTTCTAACTTCATCTGGCTAAAGATATTAGAACCAGTCACAAGCTTGCTGCAGAAAATTTGTCCAGGTCTAATCCTAATCTTCTGAAAATACGGTGGCAAGCACCACCGAATGATGAACACAATGGGAGTATTTTTGTTGTCTAGTGCCCCATGCGCCACAGGACTCCAGGACAATATAATCAATTGACAGCTCAATTGTCAGCTACTAATTCACTCTGGTATAGGCTGGATAATAATGTAACTCCATCAAGTTTATGCATATTGTACACCATTGTCCTTAGGTATGGAGCATCACTTACCACAGCTGGCTGACTTTCGTGCTGTTGCTATGGGCTTGTCTCATATGGATTGTCCGGTCCAGGTACTGCAAAGAAAATTCCATTTCAGTTTTATGCCAATATATTGCATACCTTAAAGTTACTATATGAAAGAATCAGTGCATTCTGAGCTCTGTGGTTTGAAACAATAACAATCAGAAACTAACCTTGTACACATTTAAAAACCATGCTTGTATGACATGTAAGAGATATCCACACTTACATGTCACTTCGTTCCTTTTTCCCGCGAAATCCGACCCGACTCAAATATAAGAGAAATCAGCCCAAAAGCTGTTCTATGCAACAGAGAGAGTCGGGGAAGCTCTCATGTTTTAACTTCAACCACAACCTGCTCACAAACTGGCAATTAAAAGTGATTTGTGCTGTAAAATCCTTCATGTAATCCCTGAATGGATTCATCTTTGTCACCCTGCTATTACATTTCCTTGATATTGTGTTCTGAAAAACTCTTGTTTTGTGTTCCTGCAGACGTCATGTGGCGATGCTGTGTTCTCCCTTCATTCTGTTCTATGGCCTGGCTCTGTGCTCCCTGCAGTACATCTGGGCTATGGAGTTCCACCTGGAGCTACCCAACACCGTGGGAGCACTCGGTCTCAGACAGCTGGGCCTGGACAGGGCTCACTACCCATGCCTCAGATTAGGCGCTATGGTGAGTATGGCATCATAGAATGCATTATGAAGAAAGACAAACCATTGAAAAAGAAACACATCCAAACACTAATTACCTAATTAGTAATCATGTGTTTGACTGTTAATCTGGGCTTCAGAAGATCACTACTAACCAAAAATAAAACTGATAACTAAAATGGCAGGATCGTCTTCCCATTGTCGTATCCTCCAACAGCCAACACAAACTCAGCCAGCACTGGTGCATTCAACTTTTCCTGGTGAAAAGACTAAATCACCCTCTCCAGACCAATGTCCTGTGTGTGTCAAATCAAACCTGTGTCGTAGACTACAAATACAAATCGTCTTCTGAAACTTCCATCTTGCGACTTGTAAAGTAGTTTCTGCTCGAAAGAATATCTCTTTTGTATAAAACAACATACATTGCGTAACTGCGCCCCTCTCACTTTCTGGTTTCTGGCCCAGGCACTGTACATTTCCCCCAGAAGTTTGGCTCAAGCATAGTCGACCTTCTGGATCCAAGATTAAGTGAAAAGCTGATATCTCTCGAATAGTACCTTTTCACTGTTGTGTTATCGCTGGTTTGTCCTATGGGTGCTCATAACACTCACTATGCATGGGCAGTAGACTTATCTTCACTAGTTTCGTCAACTACCCGTGCTTATGTCCCTGTGAATTTATTTTCTCCTCAGCTTCTCTTTACGCTTACCTTCTGGCTGTTGTTGCGGCAATCAGTGAAAGAAATTTTCAGCCGGAAAAAGACGATTTTTACTCAACTACAGGAGGTTACCACCAGAGGTGAGCGTTCATCCTTTCCTCTTACATATACAAACATGCCCACCTGCAGCAGTGTATATTTAGTGTATTTAGTGATGCAATACTTAGATAATCAAGATTAAGCCATTGTTTTGTTTCAAACCTATTTAAAAGCCTGTGCATGTCTGAGAGACACATACACACAGATTAGACTAAAGGCCAGTCACCAACCGCTGACAGCTGTTTTGCATTACAGTGTAGTGGCTTGGGTGTTTGACTATCTATCTAAGTGTGTGGGCATGGACTGTTTACTTTACGCTCATGAGCAAAAAATGAAATATAGAAAAACAGCCTCTCTCCACATCATATCAATGTTCTGGGGTCTGTTTACGTTTGCATGGCCTCCCCCCGTATCTGCCCATATATAGGACAGAGTAGCGGAGACGCGTCTGTGCTGAAAGTGGTCGGAGGAGTCGTGATGAGCTGCTACGCCAAGTACTGGATCTACGTCTGCGGAGGGATGTTTATCATGGTGTCCTTTGCTGGAAAGCTTGTTGGATACAAAATAGTCTACATGTTGCTGTTCCTTCTCTGCCTATGCCTCTACCAGGTTGGATATATACCCAATGGATATAGTAATCACCCATCTGTATGCCTGAACGTTATTGTGCTATTATTATTCTATTATAAATTGTGTGTTTGTTCTGCCAGGTGTACTACTCCCTGTGGAGGAAACTGCTGAAGGTGTTTTGGTGGCTGGTGGTGGCCTACACCATGCTGATTTTAATCTCCATCTACACGTATCAGTTTGAAGACTTCCCTGGCTACTGGAGGAACTTCACTGGTTTCACAGAGGAACAGTGTGTTAAGCATTTTCTAAATCTCGTTATAGGTCTTTCATGAAGATTCCAAAATTTTTTACAGCTTTGCAGAATGTCAACTTACATTGACATTGAAAGCTTTTATCTTTTATCCATAGCAACTGAGAACAATAAAAAAATACAATCAAATTGGAATAAGATCACAAACGGTGGAGAGTAGTCATGGGTATCAGTAGATATAGAAAGCACTCAGTATCCATCAAATCCATGAACAGTAGCCATAGGAATCAGTAGCCATAGGAACAGTAGTCCCATGTGAAACAGTAGAGTCCTACGGCTACTGTTTCCTATGGCAGCTACTGTTTCCTATGGCTACTGATTCCTATGGCTACTGGTTCCTGTGGTACTGTTTCCTATGGCTACTGATTCCTATGGCTACTGATTCCCATGGCTACTGATTCCCATGGCTACTGAGTCCTGTGGCTAGCACTGTTTCCTATGGCTATTGATTACTATGGTTACGGTTTCCTATGGCTACTGATTCCTATGGCTACTGATTCCTATGGCTACTGATTTCCATGGTTACTGATTCCTATGGCTATGATTCCTATGGCTACTGTATTCTATGGCAGCTACTGATTCATATGGCGACAGATTCCAATGGCTACTGTTTCCTATGGCTACTGATTCCCATGGTTACTGATTCCTATGGCTACTGATTCCTATGGCAGCTACTATTTCCTATGGCTACTGATTCCTATGGATACTGTTTCCTATGGCTACTGACTCCTATGGCTAATGAGTCCTATGGCTAGTACTGATTCCTACGATTGTTTCTTATGGCAGCTACCGTTTCATAGGGCGACTGATTTCTAAGGCTAATGATTCCTATGGCTACGGATTCCTATGGCTACTGATTCCCATGGCTATGATTCCTATGGCTACTGTTTCCTATGGCTACTAATTCCCATGGTTACTGATTCCTATGACTACTGATTCCTGTGGCTACTGATTCCTATGGCAGCTACTGATTCCTATGGCTACTGTTTCCTATGGCTACTGATTCCTATGGCTACTGCTTCCTATGGCTACTGTTTCCAATGGCTACTGATTCCCATGGCTACTGATTCCTATGGCTAATGAGTCCTGTGGCTAGCACTGATTCCGATGGCTACTGTTTCCTATGGTGGCTACTGTTTCCTATGGCTACTGATTCCGATGGCTACTGTTTCACATGGTGACTACTGTTTCCTATGGCTACTGATTCCTATGGCTACTGTTTCCTATGGATACTGATTCCCATGGCTACTGATTCCTACAGCTACTGATTCCCATGGCTAGTAGTGATTAATATGGATACTGAGTGCTTTCTATATCTACTGATACCCATGACTACTCTCCACCGTTTGTGATCTTATTCCAATTTGATTGTATTTTTTTATTGTTCTCAGTTGCTATGGATAAAAGATAAAAGCTTTCAATGTCAATGTAAGTTGACATTCTGCAAAGCTGTAAAAAATTTTGGAATCTTCATGAAAGACCTATAACGAGATTTAGAAAATGCTTAACACACTGTTCCTCTGTGAAACCAGTGAAGTTCCTCCAGTAGCCAGGGAAGTCTTCAAACTGATACGTGTAGATGGAGATTAAAATCAGCATGGTGTAGGCCACCACCAGCCACCAAAACACCTTCAGCAGTTTCCTCCACAGGGAGTAGTACACCTGGCAGAACAAACACACAATTTATAATAGAATAATAATAGCACAATAACGTTCAGGCATACAGATGGGTGATTACTATATCCATTGGGTATATATCCAACCTGGTAGAGGCATAGGCAGAGAAGGAACAGCAACATGTAGACTATTTTGTATCCAACAAGCTTTCCAGCAAAGGACACCATGATAAACATCCCTCCGCAGACGTAGATCCAGTACTTGGCGTAGCAGCTCATCACGACTCCTCCGACCACTTTCAGCACAGACGCGTCTCCGCTACTCTGTCCTATATATGGGCAGATACGGGGGGAGGCCATGCAAACGTAAACAGACCCCAGAACATTGATATGATGTGGAGAGAGGCTGTTTTTCTATATTTCATTTTTTGCTCATGAGCGTAAAGTAAACAGTCCATGCCCACACACTTAGATAGATAGTCAAACACCCAAGCCACTACACTGTAATGCAAAACAGCTGTCAGCGGTTGGTGACTGGCCTTTAGTCTAATCTGTGTGTATGTGTCTCTCAGACATGCACAGGCTTTTAAATAGGTTTGAAACAAAACAATGGCTTAATCTTGATTATCTAAGTATTGCATCACTAAATACACTAAATATACACTGCTGCAGGTGGGCATGTTTGTATATGTAAGAGGAAAGGATGAACGCTCACCTCTGGTGGTAACCTCCTGTAGTTGAGTAAAAATCGTCTTTTTCCGGCTGAAAATTTCTTTCACTGATTGCCGCAACAACAGCCAGAAGGTAAGCGTAAAGAGAAGCTGAGGAGAAAATAAATTCACAGGGACATAAGCACGGGTAGTTGACGAAACTAGTGAAGATAAGTCTACTGCCCATGCATAGTGAGTGTTATGAGCACCCATAGGACAAACCAGCGATAACACAACAGTGAAAAGGTACTATTCGAGAGATATCAGCTTTTCACTTAATCTTGGATCCAGAAGGTCGACTATGCTTGAGCCAAACTTCTGGGGGAAATGTACAGTGCCTGGGCCAGAAACCAGAAAGTGAGAGGGGCGCAGTTACGCAATGTATGTTGTTTTATACAAAAGAGATATTCTTTCGAGCAGAAACTACTTTACAAGTCGCAAGATGGAAGTTTCAGAAGACGATTTGTATTTGTAGTCTACGACACAGGTTTGATTTGACACTTTGTCGAAGGACATTGGTCTGGAGAGGGTGATTTAGTCTTCTCACCAGGAAAAGTTGAATGCACCAGTGCTGGCTGAGTTTGTGTTGGCTGTTGGAGGATACGACAATGGGAAGACGATCCTGCCATTTTAGTTATCAGTTTTATTTTTGGTTAGTAGTGATCTTCTGAAGCCCAGATTAACAGTCAAACACATGATTACTAATTAGGTAATTAGTGTTTGGATGTGTTTCTTTTTCAATGGTTTGTCTTTCTTCATAATGCATTCTATGATGCCATACTCACCATAGCGCCTAATCTGAGGCATGGGTAGTGAGCCCTGTCCAGGCCCAGCTGTCTGAGACCGAGTGCTCCCACGGTGTTGGGTAGCTCCAGGTGGAACTCCATAGCCCAGATGTACTGCAGGGAGCACAGAGCCAGGCCATAGAACAGAATGAAGGGAGAACACAGCATCGCCACATGACGTCTGCAGGAACACAAAACAAGAGTTTTTCAGAACACAATATCAAGGAAATGTAATAGCAGGGTGACAAAGATGAATCCATTCAGGGATTACATGAAGGATTTTACAGCACAAATCACTTTTAATTGCCAGTTTGTGAGCAGGTTGTGGTTGAAGTAAAAAAAGAGAGCTTCCCCGACTCTCTCTGTTGCATAGAACAGCTTTTGGGCTGATTTGTCTTATAATTGAGTCGGGTCGGATTTCGCGGGAAAAAGGAACGAAGTGACATGTAAGTGTGGATATCGCTTACATGTCATACAAGCATGGTTTTTAAATGTGTACAAGGTTAGTTTCTGATTGTTATTGTTTCAAACCACAGAGCTCCGAATGCACTGATTCTTTCATATAGTAACTTTAAGGTATGCAATATATTGGCATAAAACTGAAATGGAATTTTCTTTGCAGTACCTGGACCGGACAATCCATATGAGACAAGCCCATAGCAACAGCACGAAAGTCAGCCAGCTGTGGTAAGTGATGCTCCATACCTAAGGACAATGGTGTACAATATGCATAAACTTGATGGAGTTACATTATTATCCAGCCTATACCAGAGTGAATTAGTAGCTGACAATTGAGCTGTCAATTGATTATATTGTCCTGGAGTCCTGTGGCGCATGGGGCACTAGACAACAAAAATACTCCCATTGTGTTCATCATTCGGTGGTGCTTGCCACCGTATTTTCAGAAGATTAGGATTAGACCTGGACAAATTTTCTGCAGCAAGCTTGTGACTGGTTCTAATATCTTTAGCCAGATGAAGTTAGAAGTAAAGTGACTAAGTGTAAAATATTATTGTGGAGAAAGTCTGTAATTGTAATCCATTCTATATTTATATAGACCTCTGGCACAAGAATTGCCTTCCTAAGATAGAAATTAATCAAGTTCTATCTTATCTTATGTTATATTAAATTAGGCAAAGTCCTTTGATCTCACAGTGTCTATCATCAACAGCTAACTATTCAGACTTCAGCAGTTATTTTTTGGTAAATCTGGGGTATTGGAAAATTACCACGAGGGCTTAGGCAACATTACAGTGGTGTTTTTTAGTTTTGTCTTTTTTGGCGCCCGCAAATATTGTATCACCAGCCGCACTGATTAAACCATAAAAAATGTAAACATAATAAACAGCAATTAGACTTTATTTTACCCTGGTAAGACAGAAGACCCTGGTAAAGTGAAATTCATGTCACTTTAAAAGCTATAAAATCAGAATATATCCATACCATGTCAGTCTGTGTAGTCAAACATTAAAAATATCAGAGGGAAAGCCGCATTTGAAGGGAGGGGTTAGGCGATAGGTGTATTTGTGCTCAGAGAAAGACCCGACAAAGCAAGGACTATGAAGTCGTAGTGTACCGTATCTCAGGATGAATTGATGATTGCATAAAATTGCATGCATTGCATGTATGACAATAGTGAAACATACCATCATAGCCACGAGAGCACACACATAGCTCTGTTGCATGACCACTCTACCCATCACAAAGAAAGGGTTTTCACCATCTTGATTACTGGCAGTGCCGATGTCTGAAAAAAATCATTAAGAATCATCATTAAGACATCAACTTGAACCTGCACTATGAAACTTTTCTCCTGCCGCTACATACTCCATTAATAAAATATTTGAACAAGAGTTTCTCAAGAATAAAACGCACTCATCCAGTCAATCCATCTAGGGAATTTCTTCAACTTTTTTTTTTTGCAAGCTTTATCTGTGTTTATCTGTAACAGCTATTCCATGGTAATGGTGCTATTATAAATGTACAGCAAGGCAGCAGAGAAGCCCAGCCAGATACTTTACTGTATAAAAATATGAACTGAAATTATGGGGTTCAATCCAAAGCAAGATCACATAAAATGTCTGCGACATCGCTTCCCCGCTTCCTGATCTTCCATACGTCCCCGACCATCCGTCTGCCTGCTCCTTCACTGTACCTCTGCCCTGCTGACTCCAGACCCCCTGCCCGACGTCCCCTGTGCGAGTCCCGAGTAATTCCCAAGCCCTGTGTCCCCATTTCCCCAATCATTGGACTAAGCCTATCGACAGTGCGTTTAATTCCCTTTTTATCTGCCAAGTATTTAATTAAAGGATATTACAAATCGTTTCCTGTGATTGCGCTGCTTTTGGGTCCTACTCACACCCATTACAGTAGTGGCTTATATTGAATAAATATATATTCGATTCTGAGAAGCGTCCAATAAAGCAAGATATGCCACCAACCACTAATGGCCTCTTCCCCAGTGTCTGGTCTCTCTGAATGGCCTGGAGATAGGAGCATAAGCTAACACACACAAACACACACTGGTTAACTATAAGTATATAGGATGCTGTAAACAACAATTATTATATTCTCCATCATATTTTGTGTAAATATACTATTTACCTGTGTTTCATCCTCATATATATGCCTCTCTGTACTTCTAGACCTTAGCTCCACATCATCTGTTGGCGCACACTTTTTCTCCTGAAAATAATTCGGCACACATGCACATGCACGCACACACGCACGCACACACCACACCACGAACAAAAAGTGATGACTGAGACAAAGGCTTTTTTTTTTTTTTACATATTCTCATTTTGCATTCTCAGTAGCTAACCTGTTCTAATAGCAAGATTAGTGCATTTTGTTAGTCTGAACCAAAAAATCTCAATCGCTGAGATTTTATAAAGGAGCAGCGCTGCAAAAACAATCACATAAGTCATTATTGGTCAGAAATGTTACATCGTTTGCGTCTCGTGAACTGCCACTTCTATATAGGGGATGTACTGGTGGTCTATTGTACTCTGCACTGGTCTATTGTACTCTGCACTGGTCTAATGTACTCTGCACTGGTCTATTATACTCTGTACTGGTCTACTGTACTCTGCACTGGTCTAATGTACTCTGCACTGGTCCTTTGTCCGGACATATCCCTTGTCCAGTTTATACGTGTATATCACAGGTGGTCTCAGACCACATGTTTTGGCCCACACCCGACTCAACTCATCCGAAACAAAGGGATGGGTTCAGCTGTGCCAGGGTCAGATTAAAACGGACCAAATTGTGTGCTTGTACTGGTGACCTTAAATGTGGACTGCGATATAAGGAAATATGTTGTTGTGGCAGTAGATACCTTGTCTGGTGTCCTGTGGCTACTTGTCTTCAGCACAACGGCTACGGTGATGTAGAGAAGGAGCAATATACCCGGATTGACATAAACTGGCCAATCATAGTTCAGGTTTACGATGAGGTCAGAGGGGGCAGAACAATTTCCATGTTGGATGATGTCCTTCAGACCAAACAGTCTAGTAGAGAGAAATTAAAGAAAGAGACAATTAACAGATTTTGTTTCAAAAACATTGTTCCTTTTACACGCAAGATAAAAGTGTACAATGGTGAATATTTAACACAATAGAGGGCAGTTCAGCTGACATAAATAATGCTGAAATTCTGTTCCTGGTGCAGGGCATAGGCCAAAAACTAAAATAAAACCATTTTACAACAATGGAAAGGGTCTCCATAGCAACTACACCAAAAGGAACATAATTTAGCAGCTTAGCTAAAAGGGTAATAACCAGTACTGGCCTTGAGGTGACCCTGATATGTAACCTGCAAGGCAGTATTGCTCTAATCCCTTGGTGTGATGGTTACCAGACATCAAGGTCTCCCTAAAAGTCAGACATGAAGGAATGATTCTGGATTTAAATAAATAAAGGGAAATTTGGGATTTTGCAATATAATCACAAACAAAACAACCCTCCAAATGGACCAGACGTGTGTCAAGTTTAAGGAGAGTCTAACCTCGTACAGACAAAGTACCGGGTACTCTGTTGGTGAATTCATGAAATACTCTACACTTTGTGAGAGCCGAGTGTATCTCCAGCTGATGACAGCACACAGCAACCTATCACAGTGGCAGTCTTTTGCACTTATAAGTACACCAGTAGTATTCTTAAAGTCTACTGGCAATCGCAAGCTATACAGAAGTGTGCTTGGGCCAGAATTTGGTACATTCCCTGACATCACGATAACAACATGAAATATCTTGATCTAAAAATCAGTCCACATATGTCCACCTCGAGGTATAAGTCGAGGCCCTTTCTGCATCAAACTGTGCAGATAATGTTGGACAGGTAAACAGAGAAAGCTTGATCACACACACATATGTTGTTTCTACAGTTGAAATCTTAAGTAATCTTAAGTAAGTAAGACCATAACTGTAAATTACCAACAAATCCAGATACTCAACAAAATCCATCCATCCAAGAGAATTGTTGGGCTTTAAAAAAATCTTACATTATAAAGTCGTTGAATGTCATCTGCACCAAGACTACGGAATGTGTGTTTTGAGTGTAAGTGTATGAATGAACTATACCTTTACCTTGCCCATAGGCTTTGAGGTGGGAACAGAGCTTGTGCCATTTGACTCTGGTACAGATACAAACAGACCATGTGACCTGCAGTGAAGAACCCCACCATCACACACAGCGCGTTGAAACCCAGGGGGCTGATCGGAAGGTGGCATGCCCACCAAGTGCACAGGCCAATGAAAAGAATGAAATAAAAAGCGGAGAAAGTGGATGGAAGTGTTATGCCTATAGAGACAAATCAGAAAAACATGGCAAAGAAACATTACAATGGTATTTTCTATTACTTAACAATAATAACACATATGCATGCATTACTAATGCTCTGCAATGTCTGAGAGATTCAACAATTATCTTACCAGCTAAAGCTAAAAGACCGATGGTGAGGATTCGTCCAACATCCTGGAGAACCTCATGTGCTGTGGATCTAAGACGCTTGGCCAGCTGCTTAGCTCTGGTCGCCGTAGAAACCTTCTCAGTGGGTGAGTTGGATGAAAACATAGTCTCATCCTCGTCTGCGTCTCCAATGCCTGCTTCAACATCTTCATCAATGCCTGCTTCAACATCTTCATCGATGACTGCTTCAACATCTTCATCATCATCACCATCATCATCTTCATCTTCTTGTTCTTCTTCATCGTCTTCTTCTTCACTATCTGTTTGTTCATCTTCAATCTGAGTTGAGCAATGCAAGGTCCAGAACCCACATCAGACATAATGATGATATACAGATGATAGTAATTGTGTTTCCAAGGACAACAAACTTAAAATAGTGTGAGAGTGTGTGTGGTTGGTGGCCAGTTTAAGCAGCCTCACCTGGGGTTGTGTGCGGCTGGACACCTGTCATGCATTGGCTAATCAGTGCACACAGGTTAAACCAGCCATCCCCACACACACTCAGGAGAGTGCTAGTATGCACCTACTCGACAAACTCTGCAATAAACCGGTTTATTCAACATCCACCTGTGGCCTGTGGCCTGTGGTTGGGCAAGCCCTGGAAAAGCCACCTTAGTAGCATGTGGCAAGGGCAATTGCCATACTGGCCAGTGTGGTTAGAGAGATGGGTAAGTTCAGGTATTATATTAGAGATGGGTAAGTTTTGGTATGAGCTTAGAGATGGTCAAGTTTAGGTATTAGGTTAGAGACGGTTACATTTAGGTAGGCTATTAGATTACAGATTTTAAGTTTAGGTATTAGATTACAGATGGTTATGGTTACGTATTATTGGCCACAAAGCATGAGCGCAGGCTCCAGTAAGGTAAGGGTTGATAGTGGAAAGTGGCGAGCTTAAGGAAAAGGTCTTATTCCTGAATACACATTTGCTGTAACTTACCGAGGTGATGTTAGAAGCGGCCAGCAGCTCTTGTTTCTTAGCCATTTGGCTGCAGAGTACCATGGTTACCAGGGAAACCACGCACACACCTACATCAGGGCATAACTGACGCATAGCACCCCAGGGGTCATCCAATGAAAGCCTTTCGGAGGACACAAATTATAAAATAAAAACTTTCACACAGAAACAAACACAAGCTTAAGAAAATAAACCAAAGGTAGTACATGTATACCTTGACAGTCCTATGTGTTTGGTAAGCACATCCCAGTGTGTGCAGTTGTCCCCAAGCGCTGAATACAAAGGTGGATACGTGTATAGCATTGTCTGAAAACAGACATGGGCCAACACGAAAACCACACTGGTGCTAAATAATACTTTGATATACAGGCCTGTAGCACCTGCATGGGAAAAAACAAGCAGAAAAACAGAAAGTGATTAAAAGTGTAGAGTATGGGATGCAATATGGGACCATCTCGGGGCTAGGTTTGTGGCGTAGGATAGGTTACTGTCATGTCATTTGTTCATGTAGACAAAACGACGATTTGTTTTTTAATAAGGTCAGGTAACAAGCATTCCAGTGATACCCAGCTGGAAGACATGGTTGCATAATTAATTCACCTTGGTTCCATAGTAGTAAATAATGTCTGGATTCAGACATTCAACAGCATTTCTAGACCACACTTAAAGCTACCACTCAAGTCTCCAGAGGTTGCTCATGGGATGGGTACATGGTGCATGTTTGAATAACCTTGACATGTTTTAGATGATTCTCATGGCTTTTCCTACTGCTAGATTACAACTCTTCAGTTGCTATTCAGATGTTATTCAGTCAGACTCGGCATCCGTTCATTCATACCGTAAATCCTCTAATATTGGCCGGGGCCTTTATTTACTGAGCTGCAAAGAGCACCAGACCTTTGTTGGAGGCAGGCTTATATTAGAGGCAGGCCTTTATTTCTTAAAATTAAACTCTCATGGACATAATCCCTTCATTTCCTGACTTTTATTGCAAAACATTGCACACATTGGCACATAAAAACAAAACAAACAAAACAGTAAGATTCAGCTGCAAGTAACATATGGTAACAAAACAGCACCGCAGCCTCACGTAGGGAAAATACACCCACTGTACAATAAAACAACCCTGAGGTAGGAATAAACATTACAGTAATACGGTAACTGTCTCTTTAAAAGAATCATATCCAGGTTTCTGGTTGGGATAAATCCGAACCGACTTAGTAGGAACAACGTCATCTATGCATTTCTTGATGAACCCGGTGACTGAGGACGCGTACTCACTGATGTTATTGTCCGACGCAACCCGGAACATACACCAATCCGCGTCACCGAAGCAATCCTGCAGCATAGACTCCGATTGGTCCGACCAGCATTGGACCTCCTTCACAGCGATTGGTTGCTGCTTCAGTCTCTGCCTGTAGGCGGGGAGTAGTTGGATCGAGCGGTGATCTGATTTGCCGAACGGTGGGCGGAGGAGGGACTTGTAGCCGTCCCGGAAGGGGGTGTAGCAGTGATCCAGGATTCGTTCGCCCCGTGTGTTGCTTGTGATGTGTTGGTAGAACTTCGGGAGAACTTTCTTCAGGTTCGCCTTATTGAAGTCCCCCGCCACGATGAAAGCAGCCTCCGGGTGAGCCGACTCCTGTTCGCTGATAGCCCCATAAAGTTCCTTCAGCGCTATGTCCGTGTTGGCTTGAGGGGGAATGTACACAGCAGTCACGGTTACTGCTGTAAACTCCCGCGGTAGCCAGAATGGTCGGCACATAAGCATCAGGTACTCCAGGTCCGGGGAACAGAAAGACTTGAGGGTCTGCACATGACTCTGGTTGCACCAAGATCTATTTATCATGAGACATACCCCCCCTCCACGATCTTTACCGGAGAGAGCCTTTGTTCTGTCCGCGCGGTGGACGGAAAATCCTGTCGGCTCGATGGCTGAGTCGGCAACCCCCTCCGACATCCATGTCTCCGTCAGGCAGATGATGCAGTTCTCCTTTGTTTCCCGGTGGAATTGGATACGAGCCTGTAGCTCACATAACTTATTGTCCAGAGACTGTACATTAGCCAGCAGAATGGTGGGTAGTGGAGGACGATTGGCACGACGTCTCAGCCTGACCAGCACGCCGGCTCGCTTCCCTCTCCGTCGGCGACGCCTGCGGCTGATCGCGCCTAAAATGGACGGAGATAATCCAGCCGCGACTTCGGGCGGGACGTCCGAGTCGAAAGACTTGAAAAACTCCGGTAGGCGGCGAGCGACTGTCGTTCTAATCTCCAGAAGTGTAACAACTGTCTAAGTGAACTTACTGCTAACTTCCTTGTGCAAGGATAGTCTATACCTTTCAGACCTATTGTGTTTTGCTAGCACAGTCCCAGTGCGGTGCCGTTGTCCCCTAAGCGCTGAATACATAAGGTGGATTATCGTGTATAGCAATTGTCTGAAACAGACATCGGCCAACACAAAACCACAGTGGTGCTAAATAGTACTTTGGATAGTACAGGCCTGTGCAGTGCATTGGGAAAACAAGCAGAAAACACGACAGTGAT
>PIJE02000010.1:622102-716374 GCA_002895965.2 Coryphaenoides rupestris | reverse complement strand
CAGAAAGTGATTAAAAGTGTAGAGTATGGGATGCAATATGGGACCATCTCGGGGCTAGGTTTGTGGCGTAGGATAGGTTACTGTCATGTCATTTGTTCATGTAGACAAAACGACGATTTGTTTTTTAATAAGGTCAGGTAACAAGCATTCCAGTGATACCCAGCTGGAAGACATGGTTGCATAATTAATTCACCTTGGTTCCATAGTAGTAAATAATGTCTGGATTCAGACATTCAACAGCATTTCTAGACCACACTTAAAGCTACCACTCAAGTCTCCAGAGGTTGCTCATGGGATGGGTACATGGTGCATGTTTGAATAACCTTGACATGTTTTAGATGATTCTCATGGCTTTTCCTATTGCTAGATTACAACTCTTCAGTTGCTATTCAGATGTTATTCAGTCAGACTCGGCATCCGTTCATTCATACCGTAAATCCTCTAATATTGGCCGGGGCCTTTATTTACTGAGCCGCAAAGAGCACCAGGCCTTTGTTGGAGGCAGGCTTATATTAGAGGCAGGCCTTTATTTCTTAAAATTAAACTCTCATGGACATAATCCCTTCATTTCCTGACTTTTATTGCAAAACATTGCACACATTGGCACATAAAAACAAAACAAACAAAACAGTAAGATTCAGCTGCAAGTAACATATGGTAACAAAACAGCACCGCAGCCTCACGTAGGGAAAATACACCCACTGTACAATAAAACAACCCTGAGGTAGGAATAAACATTACCGTAATACGGTAACTGTCTCTTTAAAATTCACGTCAAACTTTCGTCTGGTCGGCGCCATGTTTGTTTTCTCTTCTCTGGTAGCTCTGTGTTACGTAGACACGTTGTGTTGTGGGACATTCAGGCTGCACAGGTCATTCAAACTACCGTAGTTACATTACCGTAGTTACATTACCGTAGTGTATAACAGGCACCAGGAGGCATTTATTTGTCCGTGTTGACCATGCCCCCTGGCCATTATGAGAGACCGGCCTTTAATGGAATACAGGCCACTATTAGAGGATTTATGGTATATAAAGTTCCTTAGCATTTGCCCTTTGGTTAGCACTGTATAGGCCTATATGATATACAATACACATTGGCCATGCACCTGCATGCACAAGAGGACTATCAATAGATCCTTTTAAAACACGTGTCACTCATAAGACTATTAATGTGGTTCTGCTGCTTGAAAAACTCCGGTAGGCGGCGTGCGACTGTCGTTCTAATCTCCAGAAGTGTACAACTGTCGTAAGTGAACTTGCTGCTGACTTCTTGTGCAAAGATAGTCGCAATTAAAAGAATAAATGAGCAACACCAGTGTTTGTCCTACTTTGTCGCCACTGAGAAAAGGGTATTTTTTAACCAGTTAGACTGCGTGAATCGGGGATGAACAGGCCTGGTCGGTCCATAATTATTGATGAACAAACCAGCTGTCCCTCTCAAGTTCTCTATGTGGCTATATAAAACTCCATAAGCCTGGTGAGGCAGGCTCAGATGACAGACAAACTTCTCCCCTGAAGTAAAGATAAGTGCATGTGGATTTGAGAGAGTGAGTGTGTGTGTGTGGATTTCAGTCAGTGAAATCAGTCACTCATACCAGACCCCACCTGTGGTTGTCCTACAATGACACCTCTGTGAGGGTGAACTAGGGGAACATGAACAATGATTTACACGTAACTATATCCATTTCAGCATCTCCCTGGGTCTAAGTATACAGTCGTCTCCAAGAGCTCTTTCTAACTAGCCAGAAAATGTAAGACGTGATCAGCGGTGATGTTCCACAGAGGTTTGGAAGCAGAGAATATACATCCACAAAGTGACTTACCTCTGATTGTGTGCTTATTGGGCAAGAAGAACCATGGTAGCAGCAGTAGGTAGAGAAGGTAGACCAGGGAGAATACAGTGTAGCGCAACAGACATGCTGCATTGTGGACAGAACAAAACAGTTTGGAGTCAATTACATATGCAATCTATCACAATACATTCTCAAATCAATTGATCAATCGTATGAATCTAATTGGAATTCTCAACCTCCCATCCTGTTTTGCAGGCATTGTGACTATTTATTTCCCAGTTCACTGTGATTTGCAAACAATTGTGATTTAAGTTGGTGCAACACAGCACTGATGTTTTTTATAGTTTGGCGGGATGTCCAATTTCCAAAATATGCAATAATATCATTCCTAAAAATAATTACGCATATTTCCACCATGGTAAATGTACTAGGACTGTAGGAAATTATGGTGCAAGTACACTGGTATGACTAACATGCCAACTGTATATAGAAGAATTAAAGACTTAATGAATGTTTATGGTTTATTAATATATTTCAGGTGTGTATTTCAAGACCACTGACAATCTAAATTGGATGAAATCTGTTAAAGTGCCGTGTTTTACATTTATCGTCACAAAGTCATTCAATGTTGTTGTCAATGTCAATGTCATCGTTTAACTTATTCATACTAAATGTATGGAAACAAAAAGTAACAACAATTATCCAATTTAGTTTGTTGGACCAGTAAGGCGATTAATTGAATATCCCCATTTTCTTTCAGCCTAAACTTCCATCATAGGCTAGCTCAGCAGCCGCGTCACCAGCTCACTAATCTCACAGCCATCATCATGAAGGAACAGTGGAAATTTGATGCGCCACATATCATTACAATACATTTGATGCATTTATTCCATTTATGAATGCACAAATTACAGAATGTTGCCATCATGATATGGTGCAGCATCATTCTGAGTAACGTAGAAAAATAACACACTGGAGCAGACTGCGAAAAGCCTGACATGACACATTTCACATAACAATAAATTACAATATTACAATTACTGGAAAAATGTATTTAAAATAACAATAAAGTACAATATTACAGTTATTGGAAAGATAAACCCCGGAAAGAAAAGTAAATTAATGTTAGACATTTTATAACAATGTCAAAACGTTTTAAGCCTGTATTATTCCTTTAATGCTACAAAAAACGCAGCTTTGACAATTGAGTTCTTCAAATAGTCTTCAAATGGGAAAAGGACTCTACATAACCCCCCCTCCTTAACAAGAGACTCAAGACCCACCTGTTCAGAGTTCACCTGGACTCTACATAACCCCCCTCCTTAACAAGAGACTCAAGACCCACCTGTTCAGAGTTCACCTGGACTCTACATAACCCCCCTCCTTAACAAGAGACTCAAGACCCACCTGTTCAGAGTTCACCTGGACTCTACATAACCCCCCTCCTTAACAAGAGACTCAAGACCCACCTGTTCAGAGTTCACCTGGACTCTACATAACCCCCCTCCTTAACAAGAGACTCAAGACCCACCTGTTCAGAGTTCACCTGGACTCTACATAACCCCCTCCTTAACAAGAGACTCAAGACCCACCTGTTCAGAGTTCACCTGGACTCTACATAACCCCCCTCCTTAACAAGAGACTCAAGACCCACCTGTTCAGAGTTCACCTGGACTCTACATAACCCCCAACCTCCTTAACAAGAGACTCAAGACCCACCTGTTCAGAGTTCACCTGGACTCTACATAACCCCCCTCCTTAACAAGAGACTCAAGACCCACCTGTTCAGAGTTCACCTGGACTCTACATAACCCCCCCCCCCTAGCACTAACCTGCGTGTTTATATGTCTTAACACTTATTAATGGCACTTAGCATTGTTGTTCGTTCTCAGATGTTGTATCATGCTTAGAATTGCACGCCTGCCCAGCTACTTATGCAGGCAACTTGGCAATTATGAAAGTCGTTCTATTCGTCTCGTAAATATGAATGAAAAAAAAAAAAAATAAAAAATGAAAAAAAAAAAAAAAAAAAAAATATATTTATCAAAGGCAACTTGGCAATTATGAAACTCGTTCTATTCGTCTCGTAAATATGAATGCTCGAAAACAGCTCTATTCTTATCTTCAGGTACCACAGTGATATATTGCTGCCTCTCCTTCAACAAATGTACTCTTTGTAAGTTGCTTTGGATAAAAGCGTCTGCCAAATGCCCTAAATGTAAATGTAAATAGTCAATTATTAAACATTCATCAATTGTTTCAATGTCATAATTTCTCATCGATATATATACTGTATATTGAAAGGTGATAAATCTTCTGAGTTTGGATGAAGTTCAAGACCAACGTTTTAGAAGTAGATTTACAGTTCAAGTGGATTTAATGCAATATTAGATGCAGACTCTCCAAACGGGACATCAAGATCCTCACCCGACACAAGGGATGTTTATACTGGGCAAGACACATGAACGTTATACAATGGTGACCCATTTTACTTTTAAGGTCTGATGAGCACACATGTAAGACTGCCAACACACTGAAATTTCCACAGATTTTTTCCATTCAAGGTGAGGTCATTCATGCAGACCTGAACTATAGCTAGACTATGAAAAAACAACCTCTTAAACCAGCAATTCTCAAAAAACAGACTCCGATCTGGACCGAACCACAGCTGTCTCCGGAGCTAATGATACTTTTCATATGTATTATTTGTATTGTAAGGGAGACATTTTAGACTTTCTCCACTGCAATCAGTGCTCCAAATGTCCGACCGCTCCAGTGTCTGTGTGAGGAGGATGTCTATGCTTTGGTTTTGTCCAATCACATTCAGCATCCCGTCATCTCCATGACAGCAATGCGTCGCAGACATCATAGAGCCAAATGCATTCATACAAGCGAAGAGAACAGTGGGACAGAGCAGCTAGTTTCGGCAGCAGAGCCTAGATTTTGAACGCAAGTCAATCTAAAATGGCATATTCAAAGGTCCATCCATCCATCCATTCTCTTCCGCTTATCCGGGGTCGGGTTGCGGTGGCAGCCAGCTAAGCAGGGGCCCCCAGGCTTCCTTCTCCCCAGCCACACTCTAGTTCCTCCTGGGAGATCCCGAGGCGTTCCCAGGCCAGATGAGATGTATATAATCCCTCCAGCGGGTTCTGTGTCTGCCCCGGGGTCTCCTCCCAGTTGATTTATTCAAAGGTGGCCAATAAAAGAAAAGTCGACAGTGAAAATCCAACGAGCACCGAACCCATGTGCCTAATATGCCAAGAAACAGTAGCTCTTGAGAAGAGTGACAATTTGAAACATCATGATGAAACAAAGCAGTTACTTTGAAGCAACCTTTCCTAAAAATTCAGAGCCAAGAACCACAAAAATCAAGTCTTGGCAACATACCAAAGGTGCCACTTCTCTCATTAAGCAACAGTGTTTGACACAACGTACAATAATTCTGGACTTACTTGGACTTTGATTCTTGATTCACCTTTGGTGGGTGGGTGTGTGAACCGGTTGGGGGATGGTGATTTGTAGATCCTATTTAATTGTATATGTAATTTTATGTTTTATTTTATTTAATTAGATTTTATGTACATTTTTTATTAAATTATATACATATTTTCTAATTAATTTTATATTTGTAATTTAATAATTTCATTATAATTGTTAAAAAGCTTGACTTACCCTAATAAACGGACCTTTGTTTTATTGAAAATGTTCTTTGTGGAGCTTTAAGATTTGTATTTGAGCACCCCTGTCTTAAACCATTTGTCTCAGAGTAAGGGATTGAAAGGAATGTGATCCTGATGAGACCACAGGCACACCACTTAGAAATAGAAAAAAGTAGATGCTTGCTGATGAGAATAGTATCAATTGTCAGTATATAAGAATATGTGGTTAAACATTCATAAAAACCAGCTATCATATACATACATGTGTACAGTATATGCTGTTCAATGATGTTGAATCCGTACAGCTAAATATCCTTTGAGATGGAAGTCTTCTGGCACATCTTCAACCTGAGCACGACGATCGTCCCTGTCCTGTGGAAAACATCATGCCTGGTTCCTGTCCCCAAAAAAAGACACGCAAAGACCCTTAGTGACTACAGACCTGTGGCCTTGACCTCACATGTCATGAAGTCGCTGGAGAGGCTAGTCCTGAAGCACATCCGTGCGCTAGTCGAACCATCACTGGACCCGCTGCAGTTCGCCTACCAGCCCCGCATCGGAGTGGAAGACGCCATCATCTATCTGATGCACAGGGCTTATTCTCACCTGGAGGAGGCAGGCAGCGTAGTGAGTCACATTCTTCGACGTCTCAAGCGCTTTCAACACCATTAAGCCTGCCCTGCTTGGGACTAAGCTGCTGGACATGCAGGTGGACGCTCCACTAGTGGTCTGGATTGCTAACTACCTCACAGGTCAGCCACAGCATGTGAGGCTGCAGAGCAACATGTCGGACACTATAGTGAGCAACACGGGAGCACCTCAGGGGACAGTCCTGTCTCCCTTCCTGTTCACACTCTAAACCTCAGACTTCAGATACAGCTCAGAGTCCTGCCACCTGCAGAAGTTGTGGGCTGTATCAGCAAGGGGCAGGAGTCTGAGTACAGGAGTGTGGTGGACAGTTTCATGGAGTGGTGTGGACTAAATCACCTGCAACCCACCATCTCTAAGACTAAGGAGTTGGTGGTGGATTTCAGGAAGCAACCGACTCTCCTGAAACTGGTCAGCATCAGGGGGACTGAGGTGGACATTGTCGAGGAATATAAGTACCTGGGTGTCCACATAGACAATAAAATGGACTGGACTAAAAACACAGAGGCACTGTATAAGAAAGGTCAGAGTCGCCTGTATTTCCTACGGAGACTCAGATCTTTCAACGTCTGCAAAACCATGCTGCAGATGTTCTATCACTCTGTGGTGGTCAGCGTCATCTTCTATGCTGTTGTGTGCTGGGGCAGCAGGGTGAAGGCAGCCGACGCCAACAGACTCAATAAGCTCATCAGGAAAGCAGGTTCTGTCCTGGGAGTGGAATTTGAGTCTTTGGTAGAGGTCTCGGAGAGGAGGATGCTGAGTAAACTACTCAGCATTATGGACAACACCTCCCATCTCCTGCACGCCACACTGGTGTCATACCAGAGCACCTTCAGCCGTAGACTGAGATTACCGAGGTGCACCACAGAACGCCACAGGAGGTCCTTTCTGCCTGTGGCCATCAAACTCTATAACTACTCCCAACTCTGTGGGAAGGACAGTTGAAATACAAGACAATGAACACTGAGCAATATCATGTGCAATATTACCTTTCAACATTATGTGCAATATTCTTAATAAATATTCTTAAGATTCTTTCTATCAGGTGTAATACGTCCCCTAACCATTATTATTATCACAGTATTACACTTCAACTATGCCAAGTTATTTTCGCCGTCTGAATATCTTATCTTGCCTATATATTTTTATATTTGACATTGTACATTTGTAAATCTGTTAGTTTAGTTTATTTTTATTATTTTGTTGATTTCCATATTGTTTTATTGTACTGTATTACTATGCAACCTGGCACAAGAATTTCCTTCGGGATTAATAAAGTTCTATCTTATCTTATCTTATCAATGCAGTGATTACGTCAGAGGTTTCAGCCACGTATTTGTGGTTATAGAGTTTCGACATTGTAAAGGAGCCAAGCTTTTGAACAAGCCAGCAACAATCCAGTTTGGCATTAGCAAAGAGGGCACAATCCCTTCCACTGTGCTCTGTGATGAGCTAGCAACACAAACATTGCACATACCATTAACATTGCATGAGCCAAACTGCATTCCAACGAGAGCAGCTGCAAGGTGTGTGTGTGTGTGTGTGTGTGTGCGTGTGTGTGTGTGTGTGTGTGTCTCGTATGTATGTATGTATGTATGTATGTTTGTACATATGTCGGTATATGTACATGCCCGGCGCACGCACACGCACGGACGCACACACACACACACACGCACACACACCTACCTATCCACCTACCTACATACATCTGTGTATAGGGCGTGTAGCTATATGCATATTCAGGTTTTTTAAGACATCTGGAATTCTGCATAGAAACCTGAATACTCTTGTTTGCACAAGTATTGGGGTTTCCATGCAGAATTCCATATGTATAGGGCATTTATCTGTGCAGCACCGTTTATTCATCCAGCCCTGCCTGGTGCGCTGCCGTGATATTCTTCATGTGTATAAAAGGTAGTCAGGATCAAGCGACTCAAACCGTTGTTAACAGAGGCTTCCCGTTGTTCTCCGTATAGACCCGCTGCACACTGCTTTCAATTTTCAGTTTGCTTGTTTGTGGGAATAGAAAAGTAATTTCATTTATTTTTACAGATTACTTGTTGGTTGTACTCAACTGTGTCAACCGCTGTTGATACAATAACTGTAATGTGATTATGGTCAATAGAAACTAGATTGACATGACTTGACACATGCTGTAAGGCCAATTACCATCCCATAGCTATATGTTACCAGGGTGCTGAGCTGGAGCTGGAGCTCATAACCTGTGCATTCTTATCTCTGTTAAGACCTTCAGGTAGCTGGAACCTGGGCTGGGCTGCAGACCTGAGGTCCATTGCCTGATCGGTGCACACAGGTTAGGCCAGCCATCACTACACACACTCAAGGAAATTGCTAGCATGCTAGCTGTTACCAGCTCTGTCGATTCATTTCTATAAACTCTACTACAATAAACCAGATTATTCACCATCCTGCCTGTGTCCTGTATTGGAGAAACCCTAAAAAAGCCACATTTGGTGGCATGTTGCAGCAGCTAACTGCTACAATATTATATACCGCGAGCACTGTTCCCACCACTTCAGCTGCTTCACTTCACTCTCTTCTAGCGAGGATCAGACAGGAGAGTTGAGAGTCTTGCTCATCCTGGCAGCGCCGGAGAGTCGATCTGCCCTGTGGTTCCCAGAGCTAGCAGCGCTTTCACACACGGCGCCATAGCCGGTGCCAATCAGACTGGACACGCTGTCACAAGCTTGTGGACCAATTCACCACCCACCAGATCTGTCAGGACGGTTGTTGGTCTGGCTCCTGAGAGGTTGCTTCTACAGGGCAGAGGTCTGTCCGCAGCAGTGATCAGCATAATTTAGAGTGCCTGCACGCCATCCATTTCTTCTCTTTTTTTGCTGAGCGAAGTGGGACGCTTCCTCTAAGTGTTGCGACAGCATCACATTGCCCAAACCCGTTCACAGTCTCTACAGGAGAAGGGCTTGGCTTTCTCTACTGTTAAAGTCTACGTGCCAGCCGGCTGGCGACTGGCCACGAAGGTTCCTGTGACGGTGTACTGGGTTTCTAGTCATCCACTGGTCAAGAGATTCTTGACCGTGCTGACACCACGTTGGCCTTACGTAGGTTATCTAGGTACCCTTTCGAGCCTCTGTCTCTCCCTGAACAGGGTTTTCACTGGCCTTTGGTTTCTGCCATAAGTGCCGGTAAGCCGGCTACTCTGTCAAGAAAATCAGTAGTTGTCTTGGTTAAGGGTATTGTGCTCAAGGCTTTCCACCCTCCTCCTTATTGTTGTGCGTCAAAGGCGGAGCTGCATTTTCTTGTGCCCTGTTGTACTTACAACACTCTGTGGCGTTCAGGTCCACACAGCTCAATTTGTAATCTATCTCACTGGTTATGTGAAGGTGTTTGCTTAGCCTACATCCAGCAGGCTTTCAGGGCTTTGACCTTGGTCTTCCAGCAGCACCTTTGTCCACTTTTACATGCTGGACATTACCAGGGGGTGTATCGGCCACTCTCTGTAGGAGTCAGGGGCACAGTTCCTAACTCCTCACACGGCAATCCGTGGCATTATATAGGCCTAAATGGTGGTATAGTGCCAGTCGGTCCCATCCTACTTTAAATCAGCTCCAGCTCCTAGTCTATTCTGCCCACCTAACCAAGATCGCAACCCCACCACTAGTATTGTTGTTGGGGTTGCCACAAACAGAATTGATATATAATATGCTGATGTCAATCTTTGTAAACACATTTAAAAAAATATTTCATAAACACTATTACATTTGTTAAAATAAATATGTTACTTAAATATCATAACCTAATTGCTGCATTCACGTCAGTTGCTTTTGGCTCTTGTCATCGGTCAGCTCCGGTCAAGCCTACAGATTTTTCTTTTAAACATTACAGCTGCAGCAAAGGCGTTGCATGTAAAAGAATCTCAACGAAAGCATCACAAGTATGGGAACATTTAGCAAACAGCTATGGCATTTCACAGCAGCACTACCATCATACACCCTGAAAAGAAAGCATACAGCTGCTATTCTGGAAGGTGGAAATAATTTTGAAACAAATGACTATGCGTTATGACAAGGAGAGAGAGAGAGAGAGAGAGAGAGAGAGAGAGAGAGAGAGAGAGAGAGAGAGAGAGAGAGAGAGAGAACTACACGGCAAAGGCACCGATACCGTGTGCTTCGGGGCCCGAGCACCCACACACCCCTGTTGTGGCCAAATTTACATTGATTTTATATTAAACTCCATGGTTGGTGCTATAATGGATCAACCAGAGGGACTGCGCTGCTGTGAGTGTCGCTCTACAGCTAAAAACATGAAAGCCCGATTCCATCAACCACACACACTGAAAGTTACTTCACGCTTGTGTGTGAGTGTTTGCATGCATGTGTGTGTATTGGTTAAATGCATGTAATTGCATGCTTTAATTGTTACTAGCATTTGTGCGTTACCATGTAACGTCAATCAACTGGAGGCCAGAGGCTGACCCCGCCCCCTCTGCCAGTTCCAGAGCGACACCGCATTAGCACCACCATACAGTAATCCACACATTCATTGAGGGTATTCCAAAAGTTTTTAACAGCCAAGGACATTTACAGCCGGGGAGATTTAAACGCTTTTGATTATCTACTGCTTTCACAGACCTTTACCAGTTCACGCTGTTATGTTCACACTGTTATGTATCTGGACATGCCACATGTCTTTTTTTGTTTTGAGGGGAATCTGCTCTATAGGAATATGAGTTGATATTGTAGTTGAGTTATGATTGAGTTGAGATACACTTATTAGGTATCATGCATTTTGTATGGTTGGATAGTTCTTGTCATAATAGCTGTGTCTTGAAAATGAGAAACAATTAATATAATTTTGTATGAAAAAACTAACACTAACCCTAGTTAAATTATTCCTACAATATTGATCAATATAAAAATATGATCATCGTACAGTGAACTGTTGATGTATAGCCTAATCATAAATAATATGAACATATAAAGGTATACAAAATGTACTGCAATTTGAGATCTATGATGTGTGTACTTTTGAAGGCAGAGTTTACTTGACGAAACAAAGAGGATGGCCCAAATTGTCGATACAGATACAATATTTGGTGAGTTTATCGCCATTGAATATAAGCAGATAAGTCTGAGGCCCCGTGTCCACATATCGGCTTTTTCTGGCAGAAACATGCCGGCAGGGCACTGGGAAGAGCTTGGATGAAGCATTGTGCGGTCTCACTGCGTCTCCAACGTGCTTTGTGTACTGTTTCTATGACAATGAACCACGTTTACCCCCATAGCTCCTGGCTTAACTTTGCAACATCCATGAGAAAGTCATTATTATGCAAAGCCGCTAATGTTAAGTCTAAACTTAGTTCATGCAAAATCTGTTGATTTTTTCTGTCTATGCGCACAGAACCCATAGACGTATATGCATAAATCAAGTCTGAACTTTTGGCTGGAAGGCACTGCAGCACTGACGGTTCTTCCTGTTTTGATGTTTGGTGGCAACACAGTAGTGTCAAAAAGCTAATAGGTCTACTCAAAATTCCTGACGGCTGCTGAAACTATGCGTAACGTTTTAAGTTAATATAAATGGCAGTGTAACATCAACAAGCTTGACATTAATAGTAATGTTTTATGAGTGTATTACTATTTGTATTCAAATTTCCTTATTTCCTCCTTATTTTGTAGCCCTAAATGACTTGTGACAGAGAATTTTGTCTTCAGTTCAGGTCACAAGTCAATTTCTTGTGACAAAAATGTACACATACAGTAGCATCAGACACAGTGAAAACTGAACATAGAGCTCTGTGCATTTCTTTTTGCAAAGGCGTAAATCTAATTTATACAATCTCTCTTTCAGATTACAATGATTCATGATTTCAGATTATGTCATGATCCATGATCATGATCAAACACAAGCATGACCAACTTCTGGCGGAATGTGTCCACTTTGTGATTGAACGTCACACAATTTTTCTGATGTGCAAAAGCACAGCTAATCCAGAGGGAGAGGGAACCCAGAGGCCTTGCAGGGCTGCTATGGGTGCAAGGCGTCTGGGACTCCTTCAAGTCATCATCTGTGATCTATAGGTCTAAGAGTTATGCTTCTCAGTCAGGAGTCTATCTTTTTGTAATGTAGACCTTGTTTTTGCAAACATTAAGCCTAATATACTCCATTAAAAGGTGCTCAATGATATAATTTGTATTATGCAATTCATAGAATATGAACTCCAATTCAGTTGTAAACATAATAGAAATACTATATTTATTATAGATTAGATTGAACTTCACAATGCTACATCTCATCCATGACACCTTGCCTTGATAATTGATGAATTATCAAGATTTCCTTATCTAATCTTAATTTAAGGAGAGTTACGAGATCCACCTAGCTGCTTGTATGAACTAGTTTAGTTTGTCTTTCGTATCCAGCCATTGCACTTGGCCATTTAGTAGTTAACGCCAACAATGGCAGGACTGTGGTTCTGCCAACTTCATCCTATGAGCTTGGCTTCATTTTCTATTTTTCTCCCCTTATCGTAAGCCTTTAAAATTAACAGAGGCATATGAAAGATCCATAATAAGGTAGCGATTCATTTCTGCGCCCATATGTAATTTACTGCCACCACTACAGAGACATGCGGTCAAAATACGTTACAATTATTTACTAGCACCTAGTAAATACCTACCGGGATATGAAGGTGAGGGTGAACTGGGAACGTCTGGTGGAAGCCCCTGTCCGTAGGGTCTTTAACTCCCACCTCCGGAAGAACTTCTCGTGCATCCCGGGGGAGGTTGGGGAACCTGGGGGCCATCACACTGCTCAGCCTCCCCGGGAAAGTTTATTCCAGGGGTGCTGGAAAGGAGGCTCCGGCCGATTGTCGAACCTCAGCTCCAGGAGGAACATGCGGTTTCCGTCCTGGCCGTGGAACAGTGGACCAGCTCTTTACCCTCGCAGGGTTGTTGGGGGCGCATGGGAGGTTTGCACATCCAGTCTACATGTGCTTTGTGGACTTGGAGAAGCCTATGACCGTTGTCCCCGGGGAATCATGTGGGGGGTACTACGGGAGTATGGGGTACCGGGGCCGTTGATACGTGCCATTCGGTCCCTGTACGAACGAAGTGCGAGCTGCGTCCGTTATCTCGGCACAAAGTCAAGCATGTTCTCAGTGGGTGTTGGACTCCGCCAAGGTTGCCCCTTGTCACCGGTTCTGTCGTGATCTTCATGGACAGAATCTCAAGGCGCAGCCGAGGTGAGGAGAGTGTCCGGTTTGGGGGACCTCAGAATTGCATCTCTGCTCTTTGCAGATGATGTGGTTCTGTTGGCTACATCAGACCGTGACCTCCAGCATGCACTGGAGCGGTTTGCAGCGAGTGTGAAGCGGTCGGGATGAGAGTCAGCACCTCCAAGTCTGAGGCCATGGTTCTCTGCCGGAAAACGGTGGAGTGTTCCCTCCGGGTTGGGAGTGAGTTGCTGCCCAAGCGAAGGAGTTCAAGTATCTCGGGGTCTTGTTCACGAGTGAGGGCAAAATGGAGCGGGAGATGGACAGACGGATCGGTGCAGCGTCTGCAGTGATGCGGGCGCTGTACCGGTCCGTTGTGGTGAAGAGGGAGCTGAGCCGGAAGGCGAAGCTTTCGATTTACTGGTCCATCTACGTTCCAACCCTCACCTATGGTCACGAGCTTTGGGTAGTGACCGAAAGAATGAGATCGCGGATACAAGCGGCCGAAATGAGTTTCCTCCGCAGGGTGGCTGGGCTCAGCCTTAGAGATAGGGTGAGGAGCTCAGACATCCGGAGGGAGCTCGGAGTAGAGCCGCTGCTCCTCCGCATCGAAAGGAGTCAGCTGAGGTGGTTCGGGCATCTGATTAGGATGCCCCCTGGGCGCCTCCCTTTGGAGGTTTTCCGGGCACGTCCAACTGGGAGGAGACCCCGGGGCAGACCCAGAACCCGCTGGAGAGATTATATATCTCGTCTGGCCTGGGAACGCCTCGGGATCCCCCAGGAGGAACTAGAGAGTGTGGCTGGGGAGAAGGAAGCCTGGGGGGCCCTGCTTAGCCGGCTGCCACCGCGACCCGAACCCGGATAAGGGGACCGCGAATGGATGGATGCAGATGAGACTGAGCTTTGGTTTTCTGATGGTCTTCAGTAAAGCCAAACTGGCTTTTATGAAGACCATCAGCTTGGTCTTTTCCACATTTACAACCAATTTTAGTTCAGAGATGCTGCACACACAACACTACCCACTTCATAACTTTTCATCTAAAATAAGTAGTTTTTGTAACAGGTGTGGGTTCAGAATCAGAATCAGAAACAGCTTTATTGCCTTAGTTTTTGCAAACAAGGAATGTGCTTTTGTGGAATTGGTGCATAACATAACAAGATATAAAGAATATGTAAAAAAAACAACAAAAAAAAAGATAAGATATGCATTAATGCAATTGTGTCCATGGGGGGTGGGAGTCAGTGGGGTTAAAAGTCAATATAACGTGTAGTATAGTGTTCATAGGGAATCGGTGGGGATCAGTGCGGTTCTTGTTGATGAGGTCAGTTGCCGCGGGGAAGAAGCTGTTTTTGTGGCGTGAGGTTTTGGTCCTGATGGGCCGCAACCTCCTGCCGGAGGGGAGATACTCAGAGTTTTTAGGGTGGGAGGGGTCGACCACAATCTTACCTGCTCGCCTCAGGGTCCTGGAGGCGTGCAGGTCCTGGAGAGATGGCAGATTGCAGCCAATCACCTCAGCAGAGCCAATGACACGCTGCAGTCTGCCCTTGTCTTTGGCAGTGGCAGCAGCGTACCAGATGGTGATGGAGGAGGTGAGGATGGACTCAATGATGGTGGTGTAGATGTGCACCATCATTGTCTTTGGCAGGTTGAATGTAGGGTTGGACCCAAATGCAGTACGACAAACCACAGGAACGATTGGAAATGTCTTTTAATAATCTCTTCGACAGGTAGGCATGTACAAAAGACACAGTAGTAAGGGTTAGTCCAGTGATCGACTTTGTAATCGTATCAGCAGGATCTGCGGCCGCATGTTTTGGACACTCGGGTGAAGAGGGGAGCAGAGCTGTCAACTGATCACCACCTGGTGGTGAGTTGGATCAGATGGCGCGGGAGGCTGCCAGACAGACCTGGTAAACCCAAACGTGTAGTGAGGGTGAACTGGGAACGTCTGGTGGAAGCCCCTGTCCGTAGGGTCTTTAACTCCCACCTCCGGAAGAACTTCTCGTGCATCCCGGGGGAGGTTGGGGACATGGAACCTGAGTGGGCCATGTTCAGAGCCTCCATTGTAGAGGCTGCAGCTCGTAGCTGTGGTCAAAAGGCTGTCGGTGCCTGTCGTGGCGGCAACCCAAGAACCCGTTGGTGGACACCAGCGGTGAAGGAAGCCGTCAGGCTGAAGAAGGAGGCCTTTCGGGCCTGGTTGGCCCAGGGGTCTCCTGAAACAGCAGACAGGTACCGGGAGGCCAAAAGGACCGCAGCTTCAGCGGTTGCTGAGCAAAAACCAGCCTGGGGGGCCCTGCTTAGCCGGCTGCCACCGCGACCCGAACCCGGATAAGCGGACGCGAATGGATGGATGGATGGATGGATGGATATGAAGTTTGAAATTAAGATGCAAGTAGGCCTCCCCTCTCTCAATTGGCCAATTCTGTGAGAATGGACAGATGAGACTGAGCTTTGGTTTTCTGATGGTCTTCAGTAAAGCCAAACTGGCTTTTATGAAGACCATCAGCTTGGTCTTTTCCACATTTACAACCAATTTTAGTTCAGAGATGCTGCACACACAACACTACCCACTTCATAACTTTTCATCTAAAATAAGTAGTTTTTGTAACAGGTGTGGGTTCAGAATCAGAATCAGAAACAGCTTTATTGCCTTAGTTTTTGCAAACAAGGAATGTGCTTTTGTGGAATTGGTGCATAACATAACAAGATATAAAGAATATGTAAAAAAAACAACAAAAAAAAAGATAAGATATGCATTAATGCAATTGTGTCCATGGGGGGTGGGAGTCAGTGGGGTTAAAAGTCAATATAACGTGTAGTATAGTGTTCATAGGGAATCGGTGGGGATCAGTGCGGTTCTTGTTGATGAGGTCAGTTGCCGCGGGGAAGAAGCTGTTTTTGTGGCGTGAGGTTTTGGTCCTGATGGGCCGCAACCTCCTGCCGGAGGGGAGATACTCAGAGTTTTTAGGGTGGGAGGGGTCGACCACAATCTTACCTGCTCGCCTCAGGGTCCTGGAGGCGTGCAGGTCCTGGAGAGATGGCAGATTGCAGCCAATCACCTCAGCAGAGCCAATGACACGCTGCAGTCTGCCCTTGTCTTTGGCAGTGGCAGCAGCGTACCAGATGGTGATGGAGGAGGTGAGGATGGACTCAATGATGGTGGTGTAGATGTGCACCATCATTGTCTTTGGAAGGTTGAATGTAGGGTTGGACCCAAATGCAGTACGACAAACCACAGGAACGATTGGAAATGTCTTTTAATAATCTCTTCGACAGGTAGGCATGTACAAAAGACACAGTAGTAAGGGTTAGTCCAGTGATCGGGAAAATAGTATCGCAGGGCTTGGGGAATACTTGGGGGCTTGGGCAGGGGACACTGGGCAGTCTATTGGGGGGCAACGGTACTGGGAGGGAGAAGGCAGAAAACATCGTCGTCAAGACAGCAGATCCAAAGCCAGATGAGCAGTCAGCAGAGCTGAAGTACCGTAAAGGAGCAGGCAGACGGATGGTGGGGTAGTGTAGTCATTAATTCTATTGGTCTTGTGTGTTTGTAGGTACGTCACTGAGCTCCTCGGTGGTGACAAATATGTGTCCTGCTCTGAGGTGCTGCCTGCACTCTGCCACCTCTTGCGTACAATGGAGGCCTCAGATGTTGACCCTGCCTATGTAGTGCGCTTCAAGGCTGCATTCACAGAGGACCTAAACAGACTAAATGAAAACACAATGGTAGCAACAGCTCTAAATCCCAGATTCAAGGACCTCAGGTGCCTGCCCAGAGCAGAGAGGAAAGTGGTGTGCCAAAACCGGACTGAGATGCTAAAGGACAGGGAAGCTGCACCACAGCTAGTCTACCTGAGCACCTGGTTAAAAGAAGAGTAGACTTTAGGTTGACCGGAGTCATGTCATGAGATGTTATGATGTGAAAAACCCTCTTTCTCTTACCAGTTTGTGATGCATTTCTTTATTACACCACACATCTATTCGTTTTAACTCCCCCAAAATAAAAAAATAAGTAAATACTAGTATTTACTAGTATTTGAAACTTGTGATTAATCATGACTACTCACCGATTATTATTGTGATTAACTCGATAAAAGATTTTTTATCGATTGACAAAACTAATTTTCGTGCCATATCGATTCGAGACATTTTGAAACATAAGAAATAGGTAGTTTAGGGCAGGGTACCAAGTAATTCACCTATTTTGTAGAAATATTGCCCCCCCAAAGAATCGCCACCTTATCGTTAGGGGTGGGAATCTCTTGGCACCTCACGATTCGATTCGATTCCGATTCAGAGGTCAACGATTCGATTCTAAACCGATTATCGATGCATCTCGATGCAACTCGATGCAACTATTTTTTTATGTACATTTCCATGTGTGATTTAAAAAAATATGTATATACTTTGCTACTCAGAGGCCACCAGGGGCGCACTATCAAGGAAGCGCAAGAGCGAGACAGACAGTTCGCGTCAGGTAACGAGAGCAAAACACGAGAGCGAGACAGATAGTAGGAGAGCGAGACAGTTTGCGCCAAGAAAGTGTTCATGCACACACCCTCATTATGGACCGACGAAGAGGACTTCGGTGGTTTTAGTACGCAGGAGGAAGACGATGACACGGGGTAATGGCTGACTTTTCTGGTATAACGGGCTTGTTGTTTTGATACAGTAAACGGCTGCGTTACTGCACCTTTACTGCTGTGTTGGCACTTTTGGGAAAAGATGCTGGTTATTTTTTTAAGCAGCCGTGTTACTGCACCTTTACTGCCGTGTTACAGGCAAGCACGAATAAAATTTTGCCATTTAACATTTTTGCCTCGTCAGGTGCTGTAAGCTTTGTTTTTTGTTATACTGCACTACTACTATGACTACAGGACGTGCGCTGGGAGCGCACCGTTGTATTATTTGTGTACTGCACGAATGCTGTTCGTCATGTCAAAGATGTGAAAGTTTGATTGTTTGATTGAAAGATTTATTGTGTTTCCCAAATGTTAATAAATGGGACGCTTTGCGTTACCAAACAGTCATCTCTGTCCCGACAATCCCCTCCGTGGTAGCAGGAACCCTTATATACGGCAATTAAACATTAAAACACCTGCGGCTTATAGTCGGGTGCGGCTTATATATGGAACAATCTGTATTTTCCCTCAAATTTGGCTTATATTCAGATGCGTCTTATAGTCCGGAAATTACGGTATATAAACAACTCGCACATGTGTTTGGTGCGCATGCGTGTATAGCAGAGAACCGGCAGGCAGAAAGGAGAGTTTTCTGTAGCGCTCTGCAGCAAGCGAACAGAATGTTGCAGCAGGCAAACTAATTAAATTTTTTAAATTCCGATTATTAACTTATCTGAATCGATTCGGAATCGTTCTGGAGAGAATCGCGATGCATCGAAGAATCGATTATTATTCCCACCCCTACTTATCGTGGTGGGGGGGTTTGGGTGCCCCGTGACCCTGTGAGCTGTATTGTCCGGGGCATTAGCCCCTGGTAGGGGCTCCCAAGGCAAAGTGGTCCCAGGGGAGGGGCCAGACTAAGAGCGATTCAAAGACCCCATGAAGAACACAGTCACCTCAAAGTCAAAGTCAAAGTGTACTTTATTGTCAATCAGACCATGCAACACGTAATTACACAGAGGATCGAAATTGCGTTTCCCCATACTGCAAAATCTGCAAGTAATATTTAAAACACACGACATAATAGTAAAAAAAAAAACACATAGACACACAGACACATATAACATAATAGTGCAAAAGACAACACAATAAACACAACATATATTCACAGTGTGCCAGAGTGTAGTCAATTTGAGGTATGCCATTGAGCAGCAATTGAAGGTGCAATACAGCAAGTGCAGTATAGGGCATGGGGGTACATATGTATAATATGGGGATACATATGTATTGTAAACATGTTGACATTATGACATGTTGACATTATGCATATAATAGTCAACCTCACCCGGACAAGGGAAACCGGGGCCCCCTTCTGGAGCCAGACCTGGGAGGGGCGCTCGTCGGCGAGTGTCTTGTGGCCGGACCTGGATCCACGGGACCCAGCCGGGCCAAGCCAAAAAGACAACATGGAGTCACCTCCCTGTGGGCTCACCACCTGCAGGGAGAGTCATTGGGGTCGGGTGCGTTGTAAACCGTGCGGTAGGCAAAAGCGGGGTCCTGGGCGTGCGGATCCCCAGCATCGCCGACTGAGGTGGAATGTCACCTCACTGGCGGGGAAGGAGCCGGAGCTGGTGCAGGAGGTGGAGCGGTACCAACTAGATATGGTTGGGCTCACCTCCATGCACAGCACTGGTTCTGCAACCAAACTCCTGGAGAGGCGCTGGACCCTCTCCTTTTCCGGAGTTGCCCAGGGTGTGAGGCGGCAGGCAGGTGTGGGGATACTCACAAGTACCACCTTAGGCCAAAGGTCGCTGATTGACTTTGTAATCGTATCAGCAGATCTGCGGCCGCATGTTTTGGACACTCGGGTGAAGAGAGGAGCAGAGCTGTCAACTGATCACCACCTGGTGGTGAGTTGGATCAGATGGCGCGGGAGGCTGCCAGACAGACCTGGTAAACCCAGACGTGTAGTGAGGGTGAACTGGGAACGTCTGGTGGAAGCCCCTGTCCGTAAGGTCTTTAACTCCCACCTCCGGAAGAACCTCTTGTGCATCCCGGGGTAGGTTGGGGACATGGAACCTGAGTGGGCAATGTTCAGAGCCTCCATTGTGGAGGTTGCAGCTCGGAGCGGTGGTAAAAAGGCTGTTGGTGCCTGTCGTGGCGGCAACCCAAGAACCCGTTGGTGGACACCAGTGGTGAAGGAAGCCGTCAGGCTGAAGAAGTAGGCCTTTCGGGCCTGGTTGGCCCAGGGGTCTCCTGAAACAGCAGACGGGTACCGGGAGGGCAAAAGGACCGTGGCTTCAGGGGTCGCTGAAGCAAAATCCCGGGTGTGGGGGGAGTTCGAGGAGACCATGGAGAAGGACTTTCGGTTGGCCTCAATGAAGTTCTCGCAAACTGCCCGGCGACTCAGGAAGGGAAAGCAGGGCTTGGCTCAGGCTGTGCTCAGTCGGGGAGGAAAACTGCTGACCCAGACTGAGGATATTGTCGGGCGGTGGAAAGAACATTTGGAGGAACTCCTGAACCCGACCAGTACGTCCTCTGTGGAAGAGTCAGAGTCTGAAGACTCGGGGGAAGCCTCACCCATATCCTTGGTAGAGGTCACTGAAGTAGTCAAAAAGCTCTTCAGTGGCAAGGCGCCAGGTGTGGATGAGATTCGCCCTGAGATGCCTGAGAAGGCTCTGGACATTGTCGGGCTGACACACCTAGTCAATGTCGCGTGGAGGTCGGGGACAGTACCTGTGGAATGGCAGACCGGGGTGGTGGTCCCCATTTTCAAAAAAGGGGATAATTGGTGTGCTCCAATTATCGAGGTATCACACTGCTCAGCCTCCCCGGGAAAGTTTATTCCAGGGTGCTGGAAAGGAGGCTCGGCCAATTGTCGAACCTCAGCTTCAGGAGGAACAATGCGGATTCCGTCCTGGCCGTGGAACAGTGGACCAGCTCTTTACCCTCGCAGGGTTGTTGGGGGGGGGGGGGGGGGCATGAGAGTTTGCCCATCCAGTCTACATGCTTTGTGGAGTTCCCAACCCAGAGGGTTGGGAATGAGTTACTGCCTCAAGCGAAGGAGTTCAAGTATCTCGGGGTCTTGTTCACGAGTGAGGACAAAATGGAACGGGAGATGTACAGACGGATTGGTGCAGCGTCTGCAGTAATGCGGGCGCTGTACCGGTCCGTTGTGGTGAAGAGGGAGCTGAGCCAGAAGGCGAAGCTCTTGATTTACAGGTCCATCTACGTTCCAACCCTCACCTATGGTCACGAGCTTTGGGTAGTGACCGAAAGAATGAGATTGCGGATACAATTGGCCAAAATGAGTTTCCTCCGCAGGGTGGCTGGGCTCAGCCTTTGAGATAGGGTGAGGAGCTCAGACATCCGGAGGGAGCTCGGAGTAGAGCCGCTGCTCCTCCGCATCGAAAGGAGTCAGCTGAGGTGGTTCGGGCATCTGATTAGGATGCCCCCGGGCGCCTCCCCTTAGTGGTTTTTCCGGGCACGTCCAACTGGGAGGAGACCCCGGGGCAGAACCCGCTGGAGGGATTATATATCTCGTCTGGCCTGGGAACGCCTCGGGATCCCCCAGGAGGAACTAGAGAGTGTGGCTGGGGAGAAGGAAGCCTGGGGGGCCCTGCTTAGCCGGCTGCCACCGCGACCCGGCCCCGGATAAGCGGACGAGAATGGATGGAGAATGGATGGATGTAGAAATATTGACCAAACAATAGAGGGGAGTGCTGCTGCCCGACAACTTCGCTCAGAAGACCAGTCACCTGGAGAGGAAGACACCGCGAGACACACTGGGACTCGTCTCCGTCTCCTGGGCAGGAATACACCGATAGACACTCAGGACTCACCGGTGATTGCGTCTTTAGTTCCCCGTCATGTAATTCAGAGTGTGAATATCTGTCCAATATCCAATATCTTTATTATCCAATGTGTTTCTCAGTAAAATACGTTCCAACTATCAAGTTTTATGAAAATGAATGGGTGTCTCTCTCTGTTGGGAGGGGGGGGGGGGTGGTATTGAGACAATACCAACCATAAACTAATGTTGTTATAATCACATTGACACTATAATAGACAAATATTCAAATACGATAGAAATCAGCAGGCTGTTCTGCGCAATGGAGAGTGTCGGAAAGGTCACATTTTTTAAGGTAGGCTAAATTACATAATTTTCATATATTGGCATTTAAAGTGATTTACTTGAATTGCAAAATGAACTCACGATACTGGTCATTCTTCAACTTCTCAAGCGCTTTCAACACCATAAAGCCTGCCCTGCTTGGGACTAAGCTACTGGACATGCAGGTGGACGCTCCACTAGTGGCCTGGATTACTAACTACCTCAAAGGTCGGCCCCAGTATGTGAGGCTGCAGAGCAACATGTCGGACACTATAGTGAGCAACACGGGAGCACCTCAGGGGACAGTCCTGTCTTCCTTCCTGTTCACACACTAAACCTCAGACTTCAGATACAGCTCACAGTCCTGCCACCTGCAGAATTTCTCGGATGACTGCCATTGTGGGCTGTATCAGAAAGGGCAGGAGTCCGAGTACAGGAGTGTGGTGGACAGTTTCGTGGAGTGGTGTGGACTAAATCACCTGCAACGTTGAGTTGCAGGTAATTTAGATCTCTAAGACGAAGGAGTTGGATTTCAGGTAGCAACCGACTCACCCGAAACCGGTCAGCATCAGGGGGACCGAGGTGGACATAGTCGAGGAATATAAGTACCTGGGTGTTCACATTGACAATAAAATGGACTGGACTAAAAACACAGAGGCCCTGTATAAGAAAGGTCAGAGTCGCCTGTATTTCCGACGGAGACTCAGATCTTTCAACGTCTGCAAAACCATGCTGCAGATGTTCTATCACTCTGTGGTGGCCAGCGTCATCTTCTACGCTGTTGTGTGCTGGGGCAGCAGGGTGAAGGCAGCCAACGCCAACAGACTCAATAAGCTCAGGAAAGCGGGTTCTGTCCTGGGAGTGGAATTGGAGTCTTTGGTAGAGGTCTCAGAGAGGAGGATGCTGAGTAAACTACTCAGTATTATGGACAACGCCTCCCATCCCCTGCATGCCACACTGGAGTCATACCAGAGCACCTTCAGCCGTGGACTGAGATTACCGAGGTGCACCACAGAATGCCACAGGAGGTCCTTTCTGCCTGTGGCCATCAAACTCTATAACTCCTCCCTATAACTCCCCCTACAAGACAATGAACACAGCAATATCATGTGCACTTTCCTCAGTATTACTTTCCTCAGTATTACGTGCAATATTAATATTACTGTCCAACATCATGTGCAATACTCTATCATGTGCTATATTATTATTATTATTATGTTGTCTATAAATATTGTCTATAACACTACCTCTCATCTCCTCTCATCATCATGTGCAATATTCTTAATGTCATGTCCAATAATATTTCACTTCATTTATGCCAAATTGTTTTCGCCGTCGGAATATCTTATCCCACATATTTGTATGTTTTAACTGTAAATTTGTAAATCTGTTTGTTTATTTTTATCATTCTGTTGTTTTCCATATTGTTTTATTGTACTGTATCGCTATGAGTTTCCTTCGGGATTAATAAAGTTCTATTCTATGACAAACTCACTTACCAAACATAACTGGTGTTATCAAAGATGGCTAATTCTGGTGATGCCATGCTAGAAATATTGACAGCAGTCCCCTACTGTCAATACTTCGAGCACCGAGTCTCATCCGAACAGTTTGAGCCAGTTTAGCTACAGACTGGAGTCGTGAAAATGGGGACGTGCGACTTGAGTTGGACTCGCCTGCCGTGAGCAAGCAAACATTCAGTCATATTCTTAAGGCTATGATAAACCACATTTGAATGCATTGTTTGTACATGTTGCTAGCGGATCCATCATCAATCATATTTTATACGGTCTATGGTTTCTGCCCATGTGTGAGTTCCTTGTCCTTGTTTCCGCTAGTTGTTTCCTTGTATCTGAAAGCTTCCAGCTCTTTTTCCCACTCAGCAATTGTGTTCACCTCCTGCTACTACCCTGAAATATAGACATACATTTAAGACTGTATTTGCCAATTAATACACCGAAAAGATATGTTGCAGCAGCTGGTGTCATCAAAAACTACTCTGAACAGTAGCAGCTTAGACAGCTAAACATTAAACAAAAGGTTATCAGGCTTTCAAACAGCAACAGCAGGAACACACACACACACACACACACACACACACACACACACACACACACACACACACACACACACACACACACACACACTATATATATAATGAGAATATCTCAATTCTGACCGGTTTTTGAAATTGCAATTTGTCTTGTCTAAAAAAAACAGTCTATTCAAGGCAAGCCATCTAGCTTTTTGGCTCAACTATAACGATTACACACAGAACGGCAACACATTCTAAGCTCTGGTATGACTGCATGTCTTCGGGTAAGCCATGTGTCGGCCATCGGCTGGTAAAAGGTGTGTGGGCAGTCTAGCAATGCAGCTCTTTGCATACATGCTCAGAGCGTTTGCTATGTGTACGTCCTTTTTCACAAAACTGTTGTACTCATCCGTTGCATACAAAATGTGCTGATTTTGTTACACTTCTCATCTGAAGTGTTCCACTATTACAGTATTCTATTTCAATAAATGTGTGTTGTTCTGATGAGCATGGCATGCTGTGTATAGTACAGTGATTTTGTTTATCTACATAGCCTAAAATACACTTGACACTTTAGTTTAAAAAAAATCAACAACTGATGGGGAAAGTTTCACCAGAGCGGTGAACCTTCATAGACAACCATCAGTTGGCTATCCCCATCAATCTTGTCTATGCTACAAAACCATTATCCTTTCGTCAGGAAATCAATTGCCAATATTTCGGGGCTGGCACACATTACCAGTCAACTGGAGATAACTGACTCAAGTCAAGTAAAGGCCATTATGCAACTTGTGTGTTACGGCTCGGCCGTCCTCGCCTCCAGGACGGCCGAGCGAGTCAAACAGCAGCAACATCGTCAATGTCACATTATGGTCGTTGAACCAATCAGATAAAAGAGGTGCTATGGAACATACAAATTAAATATTTAGAAAGATCCAACTATGGTATGCAATAGCTTTAAGGCACAGTGTTACTGTAGCCATTGTTGCTTTTCGACAACTACGTTTTCAACTGGTCCTACAACAATAACCCCAGCATTGTTCCATTCTGAGTGTGTGTGTGTGTGTGTGTGTGTGTGTGTGTGTGTCATAGCTGGTGAATCTGTATTGACCTGCTTTCCTGTTTTTGTATAACCACACACGCACGCACACACGCACGCGCGCACGCACGCACACACACACCAACCAACCAATGCATTTAGCTGTGAGCAGTTAAAAAAAAGGGTGTTGTTGACCTAATCAGTGGGCGGTACTAGAGATAATTCCTGGGTGGCTGGATAGCCTACCGCCCTGTAAATCCTTGCTGTTTTGGGTGTAAAGGGCATTTTTCAACTAGGTTCAGGTTGATCTTGAGTTATGCCTGAGAACTCTAGACCCGGTTAAAACAGCCCTTGTCACTGGGCACCTGAGGACTAACACCAGAAGGTCTACGCTGTCTGAAACATGCAATAGGTGCATGAGAATTCATTCAAAATTAGAAGAAAATAGTCGCCACACTCAATAATCACCAGCCTTCTAGTTCAACTCACCGCCATGACCTAAACCCATGCAGGAAATTGTAAATGTTTTGTTCTTTGTCATGGATATTCCATTAAAGGATAACTTCGGAATTTCTAAACCTGGACTCTATTTTACCATAATTTTTGGTCTAATTCGGCCAACAATTTTGGAAATTGGTCCAGTATCGAGCAAGAGCGTTTGAGGCATCAATGCAATGTAACCCTTTGGGGCAACAGTTCCTTGTCAATGTGTGTATAAAAGTGAGACTCATTAAGCAATACTTGGTTAGACAAAAAGGGAACCATAAAGAAAAACAAAATCTTTCCTTAATGTTGTCAGATATTAAAATAACTATCTGAGCCTGTCAGTGGCAAAAACAAGTGTTTTTTACAGGATGTACATTGATGTGTGGCCCGATTCCAAAGGGTTGAATTCATTTAACCTGAAGGCTGAAATGCTCTCACTCACCACTGGACCAATTTCTGAAATGGTCCAGCTGCTCCAGCATCAATTAGAACCAAAACAAGGGCAAAATAAGGTCCACTTTGAAAACTCCCAAAGTTATCCTTTAGACATAGGCTTTGAGAAAATGGAGGTATACCAGTGTTAAAGACATGGTCTGTGCACTTGAATTGGAACTAAGCAGCAGATGCTGAAGAGACAACAACGAATTGACAGTGTCAGTGTTACATTTTGGGTTTAATCTCTGGTGTTCTCATCAGCTAACATCAACCAGCCACCACCCCCCCAAACAATGCCACCCTGCGCAGTTCTCACATAAAGTAAAGAAATGTCTCACTGAGGCATGAAATGTAGTTAAATCATTCTGGTCTAGAATGCAAGAATGACTCACTGGCTTAGCGACATACCAGCAGGACTCTCTCTCTCTCTGTTTCTCCTCTTTGCGCTCTTGTTCAATTCCTTTCATCAGATTTCTCATTTTTTATCCCTGGACTCAATACATCTCTTTCTCTCTCTCTCACACACATATTTTGAGTGTGAATAAGGCTGATTGGAATATAGCCGATCCCCCTGAAACATGACAGAACGAAACCAAGAGGCAAAAGCCTGGAAATATATAACAATAACGGGAGTCGGGGCGTGTGTGTGTGTGTGTGTGTGAGAGATTCACGTCGGCTAAATGGAGATGTGCCCACTGGGGTTTGCATTTGCAAGTTAAGTTAATGTAGGCCTACTAATTATGAACAATTTGTATATTGAGCGTTGCCGTCTGGTTTAACAACAATGTTTCATGATTAAAAAAAAGCCATGTCCATCTTGCCATTTGTACGGTTAATATAAGAGTATGTTGTCAACAGTCTTACCTGTTAGAAGGACTGCAGGTAGGATCATACAATAGAAGAAGCCTATGACCAGCTGAAGCTCCATGTCGAGTGGCCTCTCAACACTAAACCGTCACGAAAGGCAAACAAAAAACTCGGTAAAAAAAAAAAAAAAACTCCGTTGGCCAATCTCCGATGAATCCGTACAGTAATATGGAGTGGCCTACATGTTAACAAAGACAAAAACAAACAATCGTTCGTTCAACTGTTTGAAAAAGAGTCCAGCTGAACGACAACACATTGACTCCACGGTGCGGTCATTGCAGCTCGTAACTGTGTCAGAAAGTTGTGCGCGTCTTCCATTCACTTCTCTCGCTCCTTCTTTCTTTCGTTTCCTTCTTTTTACTTGAGCTTGGTCATTCGGATTTGGATGAAAAGTGTGAAAGTGAGCTCCATTGATGTGTTTTAGTTTTTAGTTGAAAGCAGTGGACTCGGACGTGGGTCCGCCCCAGCGACAGCCTGTGTTTGTGTGTGACTTCCCAAGGCGTTCCTCGGCTGGATGTTCCACGCAGTGTTTCTGTCAGTGGAAAATATGATCCAACAAGTCAGCTCTGTGCGGCCGGAGGAGCGGAGCTGCTCTGGGACGGCGAGGCTCTACTCTCGCTGACGGCATGTCACGAAGCCCCGCTAGCAGCCCACACAGCGCTTTGTGTACGAGTTTAGAGAAAGGAGCTTCTTTACAGAGGCACGTTGATTAAAGAATGAGCATGTAGGCTGCAACAAGTTTAAATAATAATCAGAATAATAACACTAATAATAATAATAATAATAATAGTAATCATAAATCATAATAATAATAGTAATAATAATAATAAGAAGAAGAATAATAATAATAGTGTAAACGATGGAACGTCAACGGTGTCAAAAGTTCACTTCGTGTTATAGGCGTACTGTTTTACTGGCTGTTTTGGAGCCTGGTAGCTTGTCAGTACCACTCACTCACCGTCCTATAGCGGATGAAAGACGTGAAACCAGGTGTTAGTGGGAGGCATGGTGTTAGTGGGAGGCATGGTCAAGCACCACGTGTATGTTTTATTGTTCTATTTATTAAGCTAGTTATTTTTGGATGGGTGTAATTTGCCAAATGTAGCGTTTCTCGCATGGGGTTAGATGGGATGTGTTGACACATACTGTAGTCTCATGGTTCAAAACAGAAATCTCTCGGGAAACAAAGTTCTGAACAACTTTGATGTTGGATTGGCTCACATTCAAACTTTCGGATAGACAAAGATGGCGGCTTGGCCATTTCAATAGGGGTTTTCCCATGGTTTGGATAGTTGCTATATTGTTCAATCCAAGGATTCAAACCTGATCCGATACCCTATGTGGGAGTAGATTAGTTATTCATCAGAAGAGAGTTGGACAATTCATGGTATTTAGGGCTAGGTAGGCCTATCGGCCAACATTGCAAAAGGAACTCGCTTTTTTATTTATTTAAAAAGGGAGGCCCTCCAACACTAGCCTATCACTACAAAAAGTAGTCCAGCAGTTTTTTTCATGATAGTTAGTTTATTAGTGGGTTCAGTGAATCTCATACATACATACATACTTATTTTGGTTGTCGCGAATGGTCAAATAATGAAACTGATTAGTTTTTATTTTATCTGAAGGAAACAAATGAAGGATGTTGGCCTACTGCAATCTATTTGTACATAGTTTTAAAGGTGATATTATGTAACAATGACAGAGCGTTTAAAAAGTGCTGCAGTCAAACTTCATAATCATGGAGAGAGTTGTCGCAGCGAGTCCTACATGTTAGCATGCTTGTCAGCAGCCAAATCCGCCTTCTACCTTGCAAAGATCAACTCTTCCACCTCCAACCCTAGGAAACTTTTCTCCATGTTCTCTTCCCTCCTCAACCCTCCCCCCTCCTCCTCCATCACAGCTGATGACTTTGACACCTACTTTACAAAGAAGGTGAAGGTCATCACCTCCTCTTTCACCCCTGCTGCTATCCTCCCTCCCCCTACACCAGGCCTGGCCAACCCGCGGCTCCCGAGCCGCATGCGGCTCTTTGCCTGGTTTCATGCGGCTCTTACGTTCATATCGAATTTTGTGGTTTTTTTAGGGCTGTCAAAGTTAACGCGTTAACGCAATTACGTAGTTTGACCTTTTGATTCGTTTATCACCAAAGTACTTCAAGCAAGGGCGTATTGTTGTTTAGGACATTGGTGTGCATCACAGATATTGCGCCAAGGATGCGCAATGACGCTACCGTGAGGCGCGCGACGGCTCGGAGTCAGCGTCTCTGGGGGGGGATCCGTTAATTCGCGGTTCTGATGGGGGGGGGTCCGTTGATTCGCGGTTCTGATAGGGGGGGGGGGGTTCGTTAATTCGCGGTTCTGATGGGGGGATGGGGATCCGTTAATTTGCGGTTCTGATGGGGGGGGGGGGTCCGTTAATTCGCGGTTCTGATGGGGGGGGGGTCCGTTAATTCGCGGTTCTGATGGGGGGGGGTGCTCCGTTAATTCGGAGTCCGTTAGTTCGCGGTTCTGATGGGGAGGGGGATCCGTTAATTCGCGGTTCTGATGGGGGGGATCCGTTAATTTGCGGTTCTGATGGGGGGGGGTCCGTTAATTTGCGGTTCTGATGGGGGGGGGGGTTCGTTAATTCGCGGTTCTGATGGGGGGGTCTGTTAATTCGCGGTTCTGATGGGGGGGGATCCGTTAATTCGCGGTTCTGATGTGGGGGAGGGGGGTCCGTTAATTCGCGGTTCTGATGGGGGGGGGGGGGTCCGTTAATTTGCGTTCTGATGGGGGGGGGGGGTGATCCGTTAATTCGGAGCACCCCCCGAATTAACTAGATAAGACTATGAAAATGTTATTGCCCTGGCAGTGGCTACAAATATTTTTGGTGTGTGTGAGAGGAAGAGATGGGAGATGTTCATGTGTGTATGATGTGGCTCTTTGTAGTAACACAGTAAAAAAATTGGCTCTTCGTCTCTGACCGGTTGGCCACCCCTGCCCTACACCCACCCCTTACCTGCTTCGCCCCTCTCTCCTCTGAAGAAGTCAACAGGCTTGTTGTATCCAACCACGCCACCACCTGCCCCCTTCACCCAATCTCATCCTCCCTTCTCCAAGACATTTCGGGAGACATCCTGCCCTTCCCTAATCAACACCTCCCTCAATTCAGGCCTGCTTCCAACCGCCTTCAAGACTGCCAGAATCAAGCCATTCCTCAAGAAACCCACCCTTGACATCACCAACATCCAGAACTACAGACCTGTGTCCCTCCTTTCATTCCTCTCCAAAACCATAGGACATGCTGTCTCGACCCAACTATCCTCCGATCTCCCTCAAAACAACCTGCTAGACCCTCAGTCAGGCTTCAAGGCCACACACTCCACGGAGACGGGCCTGCTCGCGGTAACTGAGTCTCTCCATGTCACCAGAGGCTCGTCCCTCTCATCTGTGCTCATCCTTCTCGACTTGTCTGCCACGTTTGACACAGTGAACCTCCATTCTGGCAGAGCTTGGCATTGCTGGATCTGCATTATCCTGGTTCACTTCCTACCGGACAGATCGCACCTATCAGGTCACATGGAATGGCTCCCTGTCCAGACCAGGCCCTGTATTTACATCCCACACATCTCCTATCACTGTTATGCAGACGACAACCAACTGTTCCTTTCCTTCCCACCCTCTGACACCCAAATCGCAACATGCATCTATAAATGGACAACTGCCAATCACCTGAAGCTTAAACACTGTTTTTACATACCTATAACATACAGTAATGCAAAATAGCTGCCAGATATTGAAAGTTCAAGGAATGCTGAAAAAAGGGGCAAAAGCACTTACTCACATTACATTACTTTGACACTTTTACAGCCAAAACAACAAAAGTGGTCCAGGCGGACTGTTTGAGGCTGAGGTGTTAAAGGGTTAACCAAGATAAGTCTGAGCTTCTCTTCATGCTGGGGAAAGACTGCCCTCAGATCAACCTACTTGTCATCATTGAGGACATCAAAGTCTCCCCTTCACCGACTGCAAGGAACCTTGGCATGGTACTGGACGACCAGCTGTGCTGCAACACCAACATCACCTCTGTGGCCCGATCTTGTAGAATTGCTCTCTACAACATGTGCAGGATCTGGCCCTTCCTCAGAAGTGAAGCAGCACAGATCTTGCGCTCATCATCACTTGCCTCGACTACTGTAACCCTCTCCTGGCTGGACTCCCTGCCTCAAACCCTTACACTCATCCAGTGTGCGCTGGCCAGGCGTGCGCACCTGGTACATCATTTCAGACAGCTGGGCCATGACCCCCCCAGGCCCCTGCCAGTGGCTGCGCAGCTTGGGGGAAACCCCCTTCTTGCAAACAGGACAGTACACTTTTCTCCTGGCAGGAAGGCCTGTCCCCGACACCGTGTGTCATAGGCCCTCTTCTGCCACACTCTGTAATTGGCCTGGACTCGTTGGGTGTTCCCGCCCGAACATGAGGGCAGCAGGCTGGCCCCCCTGACAGCAGTTTGGTACAACCACAGGACTAGGGGCAGGTAGTGGTCCCAGTCTCGCTGGTGTTGGCTGGTGGGGATGATGAACTGGGTGGCCAGGGTGTGGTTGAATTGCTCCACCAGGACATCAATCTGAGGGTGGAGTGGTGTCGTTCTGGTCTTACTCACCCCCAGCCACCGGCAGACCTCCCCGACAACCTGGGCCTCTAAATTCCACCCCTAGTCCCCTAGTCCCGACAGCCTCTCTGCTCTCATGTTGGTAGTCTGATAAGGCACCACATACGCCTCGGGCCACTTTGTGAAGTAGTCCATAGCCATGAGGATGTATCGATTGCTGGAGTCTGTGACTGGAGTCTGCCATGGATGATCTAGAGCAGTGGTTCTCAAAGTGGTATCCCCGGACCCCTGGGGGTCCGCGACCCATAGCCAGGGGGTCCACGAAATAATAAAATTATTAAAATCGGCATAATGACCACAAGTCGACTCCTGCCAAACACGGACTTCCGCAAGTCCGTGTTTGGCAGGAGTCGACTTGTGGTCATTACGCCGACTAGTCTATGCAACCACTATGATACAGCACAATTTTATAATTTATAGCAAATTATTTTGCGGACCCCCTGGCTATGGGTCGCGGACCCCCCAGGGGTCCGGGGACCCCACTTTGAGAACCACTGATCTAGAGAACATGGGGACGGAGTTTCCGGAGCACCAGGAGCTTTAGGACGTTGTTTCCTCGTCCAGGAGCTTGCCACCTTCTGTATGCCACCCCGTTGTGGAGCTTGAAGCCCCATAGGGAGTGGTAGGCCTTCAACTCCAGTCTCCGCACCAACACCTCAGCCCACTCGGGGCGCTGTCCTGTCTCCAGCCAGTCTCTCACCAGCGTCAGGGTCTCGTCTGCCTCCTAATGTTGCTTCAGTTGTGGCGTGGTCAGTGGGAGCCACCTGTTTTTGTTGACTTGGCAGCCACCATTGGTTCTGACTGGCTGCAGTCCTCTTGTGTGCTGGCAGTAGCACAGGGCCACCGAGAGAGTGCATCAGCGTTACCATGGTATCGCCCTGCCCAATGCTAAATGTCAAGGACCTTGAGCCAGTGGTCCACCTGGCCTTCAGGATGCTTAAAGTTCAGGAGCCAGGTCAGTGAGGCGTGGTCAGTCCGTATGAGGAAGTGGCTGCTGTGCATATATGGCCGGAAGTGTCATACTGCCTCAAACCACCGCCAGCAGCTTGTGTCAGGTCATGCAATAGTTCCTCTCTGCCCGATTCAGGGCGTGACTGTAGTAAGCCCTCTTCTACCTGCTGAGAGAGAACAGCTCCGACCCAAGGCCAAGGCCAGAACAGGGGCTTCAATGAGGATTGTCTGGAGCTGGGTGCAGGCTGCAGTACAGGTGTTGTCCCGGTGGAATGATCGACCCTTCTCGGTCAGGCGGTGTAGCAGGCTGGTGATGGTGGGGTAGCCCACGATGAAGCGGCGGTAGTATGAAGCCAGGTCAAAGAAACTTTGCAGCTTGCTGATGTTTGCAGGGGTGGGCCAGTCTGAGACGGCAACGACCTTAGCTGGGTCGGTGGCTAAACTGCAACCGCTGACCATGTGACCAAGGAACATCATCTAGCTCATCAGCCGGCAGCTGATTCTCATACGCCCTCTATCAACATCCTAATGGTAAAACAAATTGAGTATTAATGCTTCAAACATGAGCTCTTTTTAGCGATGTTCTTTGCATCAAAAATGTGACATAAAAATAAGTTTGTGTCAGATGCTGATTCTATATAGGTTAACAGACCATGCTGGACCAAGGTCTTGCATTTGGCGGGAGGGCACAAGAGCCTGGACTGACACTGACTGGCGTCAGAATTTCAGAATGGGTAGGACATAAGTCCCAAGACGGAGTGATATAGGGGATTTTCCCCATTGTGCTGGGGCTATGGATGGCACACATGCACACCAAGTCAACAAAGCCGATTGTTACAGTTGTAGGGGCCATTATTCAGTAATACTGTAGTAGACCACAAAACTATAGTTTTGGGACATACAGACAGTATGTGTGAGTATGTGAGAGTATGCAGAGTATTTTATTTCATCATCATCCTAGATGGAATTCCGTGCAGTTGTTTGGACTGCTACTGTATTGGATAAAAAAAACACAAACAACGTACTATAAAATATAAACCAGCATAGGTATTTTAAGTTACGTTACCAACACAGAGTTGCCTTACTTCAACAATATCAGTAAACAGCAAATATGCACATAGGCATAATAATAACAATGACAAACATTAATACAGTGAATAATAAAACTAGGTCATACTGTAACATGCGGGATGGACAGTACAAGCAATAGAAGGCAAGAACATGACCAGAGCATGCAGGCACACTTCGAGGTAGAAGAGATGTGTTTTAAAAAGCTTTTTAAAGCTATCAAGGGTAGGACCATTTCTCAGAGCCTCAGGTAAGGCATTCCACAGCCAGGGTGCGCCACAGCAGATGGTCCTGTTACCCATGGTCTTTAAAGGAGACATATTATACCACCAGGTGTGAGTGTGATTAACGATTCCAAACAGATAAAAAAATCGGTTGGAATGGCTCCACTTGACATCACAAGTGGGATAACTTGTGATGTCAAGTGGAGCCATTCCAACCGGATTTATAAACCGCTTGGAATAGCTAATCACGCTCACATCTGGTGCTTTAATAGGAGTCCTTTAATTTACAATGGGGCAGTTAGCGAGAAATCAGGCGATATACTGGTTGTTGTTACGATCAAACTAATTGTTACAAGCAAAGAGCCAAAAATAAAAAAAGTGCATTGATGTGGAGTGTGTGTGGTTGGTGACTGGTTTAAGCAGCCTCACTTGGCCCGAGTTAGGCTGATTAGCCAAACTCTGCAATAAACCGGTTTATTGCAGAGTGTGTAGACAGAACAGGTGGTAACTGCTACCATGCTAGTGCTTTCCTGAGTTGGTGGTGGTGGTTGGTTTAATGGTAAATGGATTTCATTTATGTAGCACTTTAGATTGCCTCACATTCACCCATTCATACACTGATGGCGGTGTCAACCATGCAAGGTAACAATCAACACATCAGGAGCAGTTAGGGTTAGGTGGTGTCTTGCTCAGGGACATCTCGACCCAGGGGATCGAACCGGCAACCTTCCTGTTGCCAGACAACCGCTCCTACCTCGTGAGCTACCGCCACCCTGGGTTTAACCTGTGGCATTGATTATCCAATGCACCACAGATGTGGCTGGCGTTACAGCAAGACAAGAGCATTCACATTCTAGCTTTGGCTGTAACGTTTTAAACTTAACTTAAACAGACAGAAAGCAAATTTGATGAAAAAGGAAGTGGATAAGGTACATTCAATGAGTTTGACAAATTAGTTTACAAAGATGTTTATTTATGCTGTAGGCAGAGCCTATTGCCATTAACCAGCTCGCTAACTAGCCTATATTCAGGGTTTAGTCATGCAGTAAGAGCATCTAATTTATGGCTGATGGCCCTCTTACCATTACCATTATTTAGTAGAAACCCAACTCATTTCAGAGTTTACCACTAAAATTGTCTGGTACTGGTTCTGTGAAGACATGGATTCTGATTTCAGACCAAAAATGTTCTGATAGTCAGCCATGTCAGTATCTGAAACTGCATACTACAACACTAAATAGTAGGCAAGAATATATATTGTATATATATATATGTATATTACATCCAAAATAATATGTGCATACTGATATATGCATACTGATAGTTCTCAATGTGCCCAATCATGCATCACCCCTGACTTGTGATTGGTCAACCAAAATTCCTCCAGGCCCTCTTGTACAATGAAAGTGTCACAAGAGAGACTGGAAACCAAGGCTAGTTTAAACCTTCAAATGAATAGATCAAGGGCATTATTGTGAAAGAAACCGCATACTCTTTTCAGTAATTATTGATGTCGTCATGGTCATTATCTCAGATGCTTTGTTATAGGTCATCTAACCCGACAAGTTGATTAAACATATAGGTTGATACGATTTGTGAATTATTGGCCTATAGATAGGTCTCCTGATTTGATCTGGTATGGAAATTATTTATCAGCACAAACTGACATCTTTGATTGTAGCACAAGTTGAAGAGTTAGGACGTTGTTATTAGATTGTAGTTTCCATTAAAAGAGCAACGGCTATCAAACAAGACAAAACATTTTGCTTTGTTTCCTCTCTCCCCACCAACTTCACAAGCTGCCTCCAATTTTCCCTAAATGATTTCCACCATGTTACTACCCGAGTGCTCCCATGGTTAACCCTACAGTGCCAGCTGCTATAGCTTTCCACTAGAATAGAATAGAATAGAATAGAATAGAATAGAACTTTATTAATCCCGAAGGAAATTCTTGTGCCAGGTTGCATAGCGATACAGTACAAAAACCACAGATTGATAAATAACTAACGTATGTGCAATAACAGTTAAATATACAAATATGTGGGCAAGATAAGATATTCAGACAGCGAAAACAATTGGCATAAAGACCATACTCCCTCATTGATTATTCAATAATCACACAATCAATCAATCGTTATACCTTATATAGTGTAACTCAGGAGTCGGTTACTCTGACCACATAGTGGTTCTAATCAGAGACTGAGTCCTTTGTTACTGGGTACGACTTGATGAACTTCTCCTTTCTTGTTCTAATGGCCCAATTGCAAGAAAAGAGTAAAGATCACGCCGTATCCGCCCCATAAAAAACCCTTAGGAGAAAAAAAAGTTTGGGGTACAAATTATATGTCAATGACCTCATAAGCGGAAGTGTCATGTATAACGAGGTGTAGTTTACGAACTGTGTCTTAATACATTGTGTTCATTGTCTTGTCGGGGGAGTTATAGGGAGGAGTTATAGAGTTTGATGGCCACAGGCAGAAAGGACCTCCTGTGGCGTTCTGTGGTGCACCTTGGTAGTCTCAGTCTACGACTGAAGGTGCTCCGGTATGACACCTGTGTGGCGTGAAGGGGATGGGAGGCGTTGTCCATAAACTAGTTCATGTAATTCGTGTTGTAACATTTGAAAATCTACTGTTGCCCTGACACTCTGCTGAAAAGCTTCTATAAGAATGTTTTTAATTGTTTTGCCTCATATAGGCTACTGTTTAACATCATGTGATTTCCCACAGGCCTTGAAGTTATTATGAAAAATAATGACAACCAATGATTAACAATGACATTCCTATATCTAAATCCTCTGTAAAGTAATTGAAAAAGTTATTTCTTCTACAGCTTAACACCTTCCTGGATCACCTTCCTACCTCAATCAATATTTCAATATTTCTTTCCAGTCTGGATTGTCCCACCACAGCACTGAAATGCCTGTCTTTTACAGTTTTTCTCAATTGTTTACACACAAAAACTGGAACTGGAACTTATGACACATTGACCACAACCTGTAACTCATGTGCCAACTCCCTAAACCAATTCTGCTCAACTATTAACACATTTCCTGCTTTACAGGAACATTGCCTGAGCGATCTGGTCTTTTACACTGTAGAAATTACAAATCAAGATTGCTATATCAGATTTAAAGATGTGAAAGATGTGAAAAGCTCAATACAGCGGAGCGCATCATCGGCTGCCGTCTCCCATCTACCACACACGAGGCCACCCAGGACTGTTCCCATGGACTGTTCACACTGCCCTCACTTGTGTATCTGCCCTTACTTACTTGTACATTTATAATACTTCATATTCAATCAATACTTGGAGTCAACATAACATTACATGTATGTATGTATGTATGTATGTATGTATGTATATATATATGTATATATATATATCACTGTTCAGAATGGCCCTGTGTTATGAAGAACATGTGACAAAAAAACACTTAGAATTTGAGACTACTGTATGTTTGTATGACTTTACCAAATATCTCCTTTCCAATTAATCTTAGAGAATTTAGAGAAGTTGATTTTAAAGTAGTTAATGAGCGCTAATCAATAAACGCCTAAAAAAGAGTAGGCCTAAGTAGTAGTAAAAGCCTAAGAAGTAAAGGGCGGATTTATAAATGTGATATTTTTGTTTACTACGTTTTTGCTTCCGTCACATTCTACTACGACATGACTCCAACCAATCAGCACAGAGCTCGTCTCAGAACGGAACTGGTAGAAAAAAGAGGGCGTGGTTTAAACTACTTGGCGCCAAATGTAGCTTGCGTTTCCTGTTGTACTTTTGGTCGATGCTCTATATAAGGAACGCCGGGTTAGTCGTGGAGTATTATACATTGTGTTGTACATTGTGTTATACTCACCTTACCACGCCACAATGGCCCAGGCTCGCGTTACGCGTTACTTTCCCCAGAGAAAGAAGAGCAGCGTTCACGACACCGCGCAGCGAAAGGGACGAAGAAAAGCGTCGACTCCGACCAGCAGCATTCTGGGAGACAATGGAAACAACTCGGCTTCGCCTGGACATTGTACGCCATCGGAAGATCGTTCAAAGACACTTTCTTCGAGTTGTTCAAACTCCGTACACCAGGACTTTGTGCGAAATGTTGCTGCTGCTGCTGCCACGGAGCTTGTTGGAGAAGATGCAGAAAGCGACACGTCGCTTGCTCCTGGTGGCCAGGGGGACATGCCTGCGAGTCCCGTAACACCGAAGCGGACCTCCGTGGACGCGGATCTGAGTGATGTAACGTCGGCCACAAACCACTACAGCACCGCCAAGAAGAGGCGACAGTTCGACCCCACCAAACACACACAGGACCCAAAGACAGACAGGAAAACTGCTCGAAAGAAATTGATACTCCCTGAAGCTGAAGAGGTGTGGGTTTATGGATAATGTGCTATGTTTTGCTCAGCGTTACGTGCTGCTGCTGCTGCTTAATAGTTTAAACTATTCCCACATGGGAGCTCTAATGTGAGACTGCGTATACACTAACTAAATGTGAACTTTCCCCCATCTCTAGACTACAGAACAATGCCGTGCAGACGACCCTGCAGAATCGGCAGCCCTTGTTCATGGAGCTAAAGCAGTGGAGCAGAAAGTCCCTGCAGCGAGGAGTTCAACCAGAAAGCATGTCGGCAGCAGTCTCGGTAGTAAGGTAAGTTTCGGGCAAAATGCTTGCTATCACAATGGCCAAAGTTGCATATGTGCCATAAAGTGCCCATAACTTTTGCTATTGCAGGCCTTGTCCAAGGAGGATCTGGTAGCTCTCAAATCACGCATCGAGGCCATCAAGAGACAGACAGAGAATGTGGCCAGCACGCCTTCCACCAAGTCAACCCTGGTGGCAAGAGATGAAGACACCACTCCTAAAACACAGCCTATTGACATTGCTGTATTGAAGAAGAGGGTGGCACGGGCCAAAGAACTTTCTGCTAAGTCAACGAAAACTGCCAAGCCTGTGACTCCACAGGAGCAGGATGGGAAAGAAGGCAGTGAGAAAACCGAGTCACAGGATAAGTGAGTGAAGAATAAACGTGCCATGTTGATAGGTTGGCTGGAGAAAATATGCAAGAAAACACGAATCAGCCTTGCACTGTTGTGATTCTGCCTGTTTTTTGTTTGTTTTTACAGCGGTAATGTGCCAGCCTACGAGCGTTACCACACGCTGGCCCAGGACGAAGCCCCTGGGCTTGCACTCCCATACCAGTACCGGCTGCTCGCTGAGATGTTTAGAAGTGCCGACACAATCGTTTGCATGCTTTACAACCGGAGCGAGACGGTGACATTTGCCAAGGTCAAACAGGGGGTTCAGGATATGATGCGCAAGTAAGTAGACGTGTGAAGACATTCTTTGACCTCGCAACACACGGTGCTCTTTTTGCTGCATTAGGATATCTGCTAACTAACACCTTTCCTCCGTTGTCCTCATCTACAGGCATTTTGAGCAGAGTCACCTGGGCCAGATTAAAGCAGTGTTTCCTGGGGCCTATGCGTTCACGCAGGAGAGAAACATTCCAACGTTCAACTCCAATATCAAGAAGGGAAGCTATCAGCTAACACTGGAACCTGTCATTAGTACAGGTAAGAACGCCAGTAGACTCATGTGTAGGACCGTCTCATCGGTTAACTTGCTTTGATGGCTCTGTAGCACATTTGTCTAAAACCAGACTTTTAAGCAAGCCGTGCTTGGATGGACTTTTTTATATTTGTTATATTTTATGTATATAGTTGATGTCATTCGGTACAACTTGAGGGCAGTAACCGGCAGATGTGCTTTCCGTTGCTGTATTGTATATCATATCAGAACTCCTGCTTTGTATGTTGACATCATTAGAGTTGGGGAAGCATCAGTACATTAATATTGCGCATATGTATTTCATTTACACTCTAAGCCCACATAGTCTTTGCTTTTTTTCCCCCACCCTATTCACCAATGCATTCAGTTAATTATTTTGACATGAATTCAATGATCAATTCCTGCATATGTAACAATTACGGTGGCACCATTTTACAACTGAATGTTTGCATCTTGGAAGGCGTACAGCAGTTCTTCATTATGGTTTATTGCTTGTCTTCTCACAGATGGGAACGAACCCCGGCCTCTTCTTACAGCATCTCTTCTCCTTGAGAGGAGGCGTGTCTTCCACCAGAATCTGGTGTGCCTTGTCAAGCAGCATCACAAGGTCTGTATTACACCTACACTTGGAGAAGTTTACACCCATTTAGCCACAATAATGACAAATACATTTTCACCCGTCATATTCATATTTTAATTGTGATTCATCTTTCTGTCGCATCTTTGTTTTTAATATTTGCAGACCTTCCTGGCTTCTCTGGTTCCCCCACTGTTGGTCCCAGAGGACAAACTGACCCGCTGGCATCCCCGCTTTCAATTGGACGTGGTGCCAGCCGTCCCGTCCAGCCAGCTCCCCCAACCACCTCACGTGGAGAAACTAACCACTGCCCAGGAGGTTCTCGACCGAGCTCGGTCACTACTGACTCCCAAGGTGGTATACTTTGCGTGAATGTTTTATGTTGCAGTGGTCTGTTGCTCCTAACTGTAGTTGTTTGTTAAACATAATGTCATTTATTAATGCCATTGTAGCATTACAAATGTCCTAGGTATGTATTTGAGGTAATGAGTAAGAAAAAAAAAATGGAAATCCCAAGACCAATTGAATGCTATGCAGCATGACTTGTCACTATAATATGTGATACTTGCATTCCAGATGGAGAAAGCTTTGAACTGTGCAGCGTCAAAGACTACAGCCGCATCCGCTGGTTGTGAAGATCCACAGCCCATGGTGACTGTACGGCCGACGGCAAACGTCACACCAGTTCCTGCTACAGCAACCTCCAAGGCCCTCAATGGAGTATCTCAGGCACTTCTGGATAGGGTAGGGGCCATGTAGTAGATGCACACAAACGGTGTGTGACATGCACAGTGAATGACTTCTGCGCAGGCACTGAGATTTCACTCACACCAGCAGGAAACTGCTGGTTCACCAAACACATTAACAAGCCCGTCAATTTTATTTGTATTTTTATTTTTTGGCACCTTCTTGAAACATGATGGCTCAGTCAAATTACTTGTGGCGGAGTGACGTCACTCTCGTTGGACCCAGAGTGCTAGCAATCTGTAAAATCTAATTTTCAAAATGACTTGGATCGTAAATCTTTTGTACAGCTTGCCTATATTGCCTTCAGAAACGCATACAAAATGACACTAACGGGGCCTTTACGGTCTTACTCGCTTTACTTGAGTAGGTCCTTTAAGTCTACCTATGTATGTGTGTGTCAGATCCGTGCAAAGGAGGCCCAAAAACTGGAAGCTACCATGACAAGGAACCCAGCCCACGAGCAGCGCCTCTTGATGATGTCCAGACTGCAAGAACTCTCACGCATCCTGAGAACGGTGTTTGTCGCTGAGAAGAAGCCTGCTCTGATCATGGAGATGGCCTGTAACAGGATGGTGGCGAGTTACAGGTCTGCCCTTACTGCAGGTGTGTACACATGAAGTTGTAGACTATAAATATAATGAAATATATTTCTGATTAGCCAGTATTTAGATGTAGATTCTGTGTAGTGGTATACATATTGAATTAATGCTTAGAATTTACCCCAAGACACTTCAAATGACATCATGCATTGTTGGTGCTTATTCAAGTTCTTCCCAATAGTTTGTTAGGGGTTTCCTTGAATTTACATCATTCCGCTTGAATACGAGTAGTGCAATTGCGTGCGCACTTTTAGACTAGCTTCCAACAAACGAGAAGGCCTACAAGACAGGCTAGGGTGTTGATAGTGAAATTCTGTGGCACCTTTTATCAGTGTGCAGCCCCATGTCAAAAACGGCTAAACATTTAGCCTGCTGGTAGACGAGAACATGGCAGGTGTGTATGCAAGGAAGGCACTGTGCACCCAAGTATACTTATGTAATTGTGCTTCATGGAAACTGTTGATTGTATGCTAACATTGCTTTGCCCTCTTCCAGCTGAGATGGAGAAACACCTCCAGCTATTGGCAGAGTTGGTTCCCGATTGGCTGACGATCCATCCAGTCAGGAAAGACCTCTACCTGAAGCTCTGCAAGAATATGGACCTCAACATTGTTCAGGACAAACTCTCCCTGAGGCTTAAAGAGGAAGAGAGGCTCTGAAGAAATGTCAGCATTTTAAATGTGCATCTTTGGTCTTGAACTTTGAGGTCAGCCAATAATGGTACGGACTACTTCATGAAAAGGATTGATGAGCAGGCGGAAACGTTTACAACTGTATGTGGTTTTAAGATTACAATCAGTTTCTGTTTAACCCCTCATTTCCCCCTTGATTTCACTGGCATTGTTGCAGAGCAAGTTATCTAGTATGTGAGGTTATGTCATTTACACCCAGTAGCAGCTTTTGTCAACAATATGAGTGTACTTGGGTTGTAACAACATGGATAATGATTGGGAATTTAGGGACATTATGTAGTGAAGGTTTTGGGATCTTCAATTGATTAGGTTTTCTCATTGGGCTTTTTTGTGTCACTTTACTTTTTTCTTTGTTTTAATAAATGCTAATGTTTTAGCATGTCAGATTTTAAGAACAAGAATGTACATATGTATATCTGGGGGAAAATAATGTTCATTTGTGTTTGGTTTATTCAAAAGAGGTGACGAGGCTGTTACTGATTTTGTAATTGTGACATCCTACCTCACATGACTGCTTGAATCAGACAAAATCTGACGATTCCAGCCGTGTAGGAATCTGCTCATGCTCAAATGTGATATTTTTCATGTGAATTAAATGTTTCGCTGAACATTAACACCATGAGCTTTTTGATTAGCATGTCAAACAGGTTTTGTTTATGGTCAGAGCTCTAAAATTGTATTTGCTCAAATTTCCTCTAGTTTAGGACTTCAGGGGCCTAGCCCAGAGTAGATCAGAGATCCTTTATTTGCATGTCTTAATGGTGTAATTTCTCACCGTGTACCTCTCATTCAGTACTTGACACCACCGTAGCAGAGAAACTATTGTATTCATGCAAACCCTAGTTTATTGGAATATTACAATTTTGTTCTCACACACGCCAGCTGAGGCCAGCGCCCCACCTTCCCCTCTTCCCCCAACATGCCGGTAGCTGTGTAGGTTGCCTCGTCGCTCCTCTGGCCATCCTCGTTTCTCACACACAGCTTGTGCTGCATGCGGTCTGCTGCCCTTGCTTCTTTCAGCAGGCCGAGGCCTCATTCCAATTGTCAAAAAGTAGGTCCTAAATCCTTTCCTAACTACTTTACCTTGACCCCGTCGTAAGGTCAAGGAAAGATGGAAAGGAGAATTCATAAGGAAAAGACAACTGCTGAATCTGGCTCCACTGACATTAAGATATGTCATTATGCAACGGTGCATGTTATGAACATGGGTCTGCTGTGGTGAAACTACAATCATCTGAAGATACAAAGAGCGCGTTTTAGAACAAATATATAAATTCATTACCAACATTGGAATTGGCAAAGCAATATAGCTGACCAGTCACAAAGTGAAACTAAATGCTTGTCACATTGAGAAAGGTTGCTCACACTCATCCTGTTCTCTCATACATGAATCCCAATCAGTTTTTACATGATCAGTTTTGTTTGCATGATCGGTTGTTTCCGTGAACAGCCAAATGGTACAATGTTCCTGCCGTAAGGAATTGGACGCTACTATCATCTTTCCTTTAGTAAAGAAAGGTCCAGTGTGTCCTATGCTAAAGGAGGTATTGAAGGAAGCATTGAAGCACCTTTCCTTCACGTTAAAAGAAATCGAACAGCCTGTATCATGGCTGCCACTTAGATACTTCTGGGTCGTTCAATCAGTAAGGAAACTTCCTAAGCAAGAAAGACAGGTCCAGAGTCGCCATACTCCTTCTCATCACAGGGCTTCTCGTTGACATCTTCAGGCAGGTCAGCTTCCAGCTACTTATCCTCATCACCTTCCTCCATCGTTATGACTTAAAAGTAATTACATTCTTTATACACACATTCATTTATACAATGATTTGCATTGTATATGGGCATGTGGTATTTATAGCATTTTAGTAACTAATTGGTGCTATCTTTCTGTATCATTCCAGTTTAAATAAAGACAACAGAAGGCAGTACCGTACTGCCTTCTATGTTTTTAGTTGTGCATTGATGCAAAATGTGGGACCCACATTAATGTTGTGTATTATTACTGTATTACAGTACAACCCCCATTTAGTATTTTATGTATTTAGAATTGAGTTTTATTATCCCATATGTAAAGTTCATTCACAATAGCAACAACTGTAAGGTTAGTGGGTTAACTTAAGGAGAGATCACACAGGCACGTCGGGGCAGCTGAGGGGTATTAGTTGAGACGTCAATGAAGGACCCACGCTGTCCGCAGAAGACAGACACGCTGTTGTAATGTACGCCTTGTGCATGTGCTGTGTTTTGCAGGAATGACGAGTAAATAATTTATCTAAACTAAATGCACGTCTGGAAAATCAAGTGTGTCCAAGTGTGCAACAAATATTGGAGGCCCCGCTGGGATTATTAACGTCGTGCTCAGTGTGACAAGAACGTGGGAGCGAACACAATGGACCTGGAGGTGCTGGCAGAGACCGTTTCGCAGAAACTATGGCTTTTGCAACGAAACCACCTCAAGGAGGTATGTGTTGAAGCTAAAATCCCAATCGAAGAAGTCATCACAAGGCGAGCCGAGTGTTAATTAAATTAATTACAGAATCCATGGACAATGTAATAGACGATGAAGAGGAGGATGTTGCAAAACAGTATCTAAGCACAATGCTGAAATCAGTCGAGCAAATGATTGAAAACACTGGAAAGACTAATTGTGTCACAGCTCCAGCTTAACAGTCAGGTGCTGCAGGATGAGATTAGGAGGCTGAATGAAGAGTGAACAGTGCATCTCCCAGTCAAGCATCAGCTCCACAAGCTGTGTTGCCTACAACTGTAAATAGGCTTCCAGAAATGACAATAAGGAGGGAATTCAAAATCTATGGCCAGATTGGGGAAAAGGGACAGAAGGATAAATTGTCATATACAAATCTGATGTACCAAATAGCAAGAGGCCTGAATAGAGGACACAGTGAGGCTGAAGTGTCAGGAGCAAGGAATAGGTGACCAGTGTGAGCACTGTTTCAAGTGTGGACAATCAGGGCATTTCTCAAGGGGCTGTAGAGAACAAAGGAGGCAGGCAGGGAAACCTGACAGCATGAAAGTGACAATCCAGACTGTCACAACCCCAAAAGCAGTAGCTCCAAGTAAAACCCAACCGGATGATGGAGTGCATGAGCTTCTTTCTGATCAAATCAAGCAGCTGGAGATGGAGTTGGAGGAAAGTGGCAAGGCTAAAGAGTGGCAAGGCTAAAGAGACTGTCTCTCATTACGTCGCCAGGCCAAGCTGAAAGCTCTCATCGGGAAGAAGTGCATGGTGGACAGTTTCTTTGATGGGGTGGCAACACAAGCACTGTGGGATACAGGTTCACAGGTCATGATCATCAATGAAAAGAGAACGAAACCCTTGTTGGCAAAGCAGCAAACCAGACGCCCATACCATTCGCGGGCTGGGTTGAGCTAAAGTTCAAGCTCGGATCAAATAGGGACCCACAGCCAGAACTACTCGTACCAGTGCTCTTCTCCAATGAGCTAGGAGTAGCAGAGCCACCGATTATCGGCTACAATGTGATTGAGCATCTGGTGATGATTGGAATGGTGCAGCACCCAGAAGTAACACCCTCTGTGGTAAGAGAAGCTTTCTCAATGGACTGTGAAAAAGCTGATGTGTTGATCCACATAGTGCAGAGCTGTGACCAGAATGAGAGGGAGGGCATGGTGAAGGTTGGAAGGCTAGCGACCGTGATTCCAGCAGGCCAGACCAGGGAGGTTAAATGTAGTGTGAGGAGAGGTCCCCTTTCCACAAAACAGGAAGTCTGTTGTGCTCGTGGCCTCACTCTCCACTCCCTCTCGGTGCCAGCATGCATTCTGTTCCATCGAGGACTAGCGTCTACCTCAGCAGTGTTGAGTGTCCTTGTGAGACGGGTGCGAGTGGGGTAGAGGGTAGTGGGTAGTGGTGTTGGTGGGGGTGGTCTACCACCACCCCCACCAACACCACCACCACACCCTGGGACAGGCTACAGCTACAGACGGAGGCCTCTGGCATTAGAAGCTGTCATCCTGCGTAGGATTTACATGCTGTGGTTGTTGCTGTGTTGCATGGACAGCTGCAGACACATGTTTCCTCATCTATCAGTGTACTGCATGCATGTAAACCTGGTCTGTTCTTGTTAAACATCTATCCTGTGTGTGTGTATGTGTGTGTGTGTCTTTCATTCCCCTTCGCAAACATCAACTCTTTTTTCCTGAGTACTTCCAGTCAGCATGTCTTGTGCACCCATCCCCCCATCTCTTGCACAGCCGTGCCCCTTTTCTCTATTTGACCTCCACCACCTTCTGCCCCATAACATCAGTCACCTCCTTCACCTTTATCTATCTCTCTTCTCTGAAAACTACAAAGGGGAACACCAACAGCTGGACAGAGCAAACAGGATTCCTAGGACCCACCAGTGTCAGTTGATCACCTGACTCCAGACCAGCAGGAGAAAGTTAAACAGGTGCTACGAGAAGAATGTGCTGCATTTTCAAAAGACGAGAATAATGTGGGCTGCATTCCATCCCTGCAGTTGAAAATCCGCCTGCACGACACAACTCCGGTAAGACACACCTACATCTCAGTACCTACACCACTCCACAAGGAGGTAAAAAAGTACTTAGAAGACCTACTGAATAGAGGGTGGATTAGAAAATCCCGGTCCCCATACTCATCACCAATCGTCTGTGTACGTAAGAAGGATGGAGGTTTGCGTCTGTGTGTGGATTATTGTGAGCTAAACCAAAAATCTATTCCTGATCGTCACCCCATCCCTCAAGTGCAAGACATGCTAAACAGTTTGAGTGGGAGTAAGTGGTTCTCAGTGCTGGATCAGGGCAAGGCATACCATCAGGGTTTTCTTGAGGAGAGTAGCAGATCACTGACAGCATTCATAACCCCGTGGGGGTTATACATTTACATTTACATTTACATTTAGGGCATTTGGCAGACGCTTTTATCCAAAGCGACTTACAAAGAGTACATTTGTTGAAGGAGAGGCAGCAATATATCACTGTGGTACCTGAAGATAAGAATAGAGCTGTTTTAGAGCATTCATATTTACGAGACGAATAGAACGAGTTTCATAATTGCCAAGTTGCCTGCATAAGTAGCTGGGCAGGCGTGCAATTCTAAGCATGATACAACATCTGAGAATGAACAACAATGCTAAGTGCCATTAATAAGTGTTAAGACATATAAACACGCAGGTTATACAAGTGGTTAAGGATCCCCTTCGGCCTGTCCTCAGCTCCAGCAGAGTTCCAACGCAGTATGGAAGAGTGCCTCCTGGGCCTGAGGGATGAGGCATCTCAGCCATATTTGGATGACAATCTAGTCGACAGCAAGTCTTTTGAGGACCATCTGCGGGATTTGAGAGAGGTGTTACGTCGCTCTCAAGCACATGGGGTAAAGCTGACCGCTAAAATGTGCGAAGTGTTTAGAGACAGGGTCAGATTCCTGGGTAAGATTGTATCCAAAGATGGCTACTGTATGGATCCGGCTGAGAAAGCACCAGTACAAGCGCTCAAAGACCATAAGCCCAAGACCGTCGGGGACCTGAGGAAGATGTTAGGGTTCCTATCATACTATCGAACATACATCCCAAACTTCTCACGCATCGCCAAGCCACTGTATGGTTTGTTATCCACCCAGAAGACTCCAGGTAGCGAGGTCCAGAGGTCAGATGCAAGTAGGAGCAAGGGGAAACGCAAAAAGTCACCTCAGCTACACTCAAGCCAGCCAATCATCTGGACAGAACAACACCAGGAAGTGCTCGGCCAGCTTATAGAGTACCTGCTGAGTCCACCACTCATAGGCTACCCAGACTTTGAGAAGCCGTTTGTGCTACACTGCGACACCTCACAGGAGGGACTCGGTGCAGTACTGTACCAGAGACAACAAGGAAAGTTGGTCGTCATCGGTTATGGGTCGAGAACACTAACTGCCCAAGAGACAAATGACCACCTACATTCGGGAAAGTTAGAGTTTTTAGCGATAAAGTGGGCAATCTGTGAAAGATTTCGGGAGTACCTGTATTATGTACCTCATTCGTTGTCTACACTGACAACAATCCGTTAACATACGTTTTAACCACAGCGAAGCTTAACGCCACAACACACAGGTGGACTGCTGAGTTAGCGGACTTCAACTTCTCAATTAAGTATCGGCCTGGGAAAGTCAATGGAGATGCTGATGGCCTGTCACGAATGCCACTCGATATAGATCGCTACATCGGCACATGCTCACAAGAAATGGGGCCAGAGGTAATAACATCTGTCATGCAGGCACTCCAGCTTGAGTCCCAGGAACGTGAACCTTGGATGTGTCCAGTTACCATCAGTGCAGCATGTGCAGAACATGAACAGGTAACATCTCCTGTGGCAGAAATCTCCAAAGAGAACCTAAAGAAAGCACAAGAGGAGGATCCAATCATTGGCCAGGTGCGAGAGTATGTCATGACAGGACAGTGGCCTCACCTGAGAGGAAGAGACCGGCGTGATGACACCCCTGTGCTGGTAAGGGAGAGAAATAAGTTGTATGTCAGCAAAGGTGGTATCCTGTACAGAAAGTCGGCGGTTCGAGCTCAACTGGTATTACCTACAACATTCCATCACCTAGTCTACAGGGAGCTGCATGAAGAGATGGGACACCTGGGAGTGGAGCAGACCCTCAGCTTGATCCGCGAACGATTCTATTGGCCACACATGCAAAGAGATGTGGACCATTATGTGACCAAGGTGTGCAGCTGCCTGAAACGGAAGCGTCCGAACAAGCCAACTAGAGCACCGCTGGTTAATGTAGTAACCACATACCCTTTTGAGATGGTCTCAATCGACTATCTCCATCTGGAAAATTTTACATTTTAGTAGTAAAAGACCATTTTACACGCTTTGCTCAGGCATACGCATGTACCAATAAGTCAGCAAAGACAGCAGCTGAAAAGATCTTTGGAGACTTTGTGCTCAAGTTTGGATTTCCTGCCAAGTTGCATCACGACCAAGGCAGGGAGTTCGAGAATAAGCTGTTTTCTAAACTGGAAGAATACTGCGGCATCCAAGGCTCACACACAACACCTTATCACCCAGCTGGAAACGGTCAGGCTGAAAGGTTCAATCGTACACTCCTTTCCATGCTGAGAAACCTGACTGAGAAAGCGAAGTCAGATTGGAAGAGTTCCTTAGCCAAAGTTGTGCACGTGTACAACTGTACTACCCGCAGCGAAGCGACAGGCTATGCGCCATACTACCTCCTCTATGGTAGAAAGCCCCGGCTACCTACGGACATTATGTTCGGCCTGACGCTAAGTGACCAGAGCAGTTCTCACAGTGAATATGCCAGTAAGTGGAGAACGCGGATGCAAGAGGCATACAGGTTGGCATCAGCAACGGCTCAAAAAGAACAAAACGAACAGCTGACGATGAACTTGAACAAGGCGCCGAGGAAGATGAGAGTGATGAAGGCAGGATGGAACCAGAGGTGGAGGATGGAGAAACGGCAGGTGCTGAGCCAGGAGTATCATCTGATGCAGCAGAGGAGATAAAATCTGACCAGGAGTCATCATCTGATGAAGCAGATGAGAGGGGCCTTGAGCCGCAGTCGCCTCCCACAAGAAAGTATCCTTTCCGACAAAGAAATCCAAGGCATTTACATACAACACATTAGGTCAACCACCAGTTATAGTCACGGAGATATAAGTATTTGCAGAGCTAAAAGTAAAAAGACACAAGTTCATAGTCTCATAGTTAGTTTATTTTTGTTACAAGAAAAGTGAATAGTAGCATGTTGGGTTAGAATGACAATTGGAAGTTCATGGATTAAGGGGTACTAGTTCTTGTTAGGTAACAGAACCATGGACATAGAATGACATTGGGACGGGAGGCATACAGTACATGTGGGTCTGGGTAATGAGTTATGGGGTAGGAAGAGGGTCAAAACCTTTCAGTCCGAGATGCATAGCCGCATAACTTGCGGAGCACTACAGATACCACCTGACCAGTGATGCCTGTTGCTGACACGTGACATAAAGTGGGGGATGTATGTCACTTCAAAGACTGTTGCTGTACAGACAGCATCCCGAAAGACTGACTCCCGGGTAACCTACCGCCATTACTCACAAGTTGAAGACTTGAGAACTCTGTAGAATCCATAATGTCGGGACGACATTCATTTTGGAGGGGAGAGTGTGGGACCCACATTAATGTTGTGTATTATTACTGTATTACAGTACACCCCCATTTATTATTTTATGTATTTATAATTGAGGTTTATTTATCCCATACGTAAAGTTCATTCACAATAGCAACAACTGTAAGGTTAGTGGGTTAACTTAAGGAGAGATCACACAGGCACGTCGGGGCAGCTGAGGGGTATTAGTTGAGACGTCAATGAAGGACCCACGCTGTCCACGGAAGACAGACACGCTGTTGTAATGTACGCCTTGTGCATGTGCTGTGTTTTGCAGGAATGACGAGTAAAGAATTTATCTAAACTAAATGCACGCCTGGAAAATCAAGTGTGTCCAAGTGTGCAACAAATACATTTGAATCAGTTGGTCTTGAAATGCACCCTTTCAGAAACCCATAGACCATATTTGCTCAAGATGATCTGATCACATCATGAATTTCTGACAGCTGCAGTGTACATTCTCCTTCTCTCCTACGTTCTCCCTTCGAGATGATCAATACTGGACAAGGGAGAAAAGGGTGTGTGGATTCAGTTTGTCCGCACCGCCCAGGTCACTGAGCTGGATGACGACTAAGCATCCGAGGACCTCCGCCCGTTGCTTCTTCATCAGTTCACACGCAGCAAATAGGGTCCCTTTTAAAATAAAACACTTGGTATACCACAGAAATATATAAAGCAGTTCTGTTTTACATTTCATGCAGGTTAATTTACTTATGTGATAGATTGTTTTTACGTAAAACTTGTAATACACAGTTAACAAACAATGTCAGCAGTTATAGATCATAATTTCTCACCTCCAGTGGCCAACAGGTCATCAATAAGAACAACTTTGTCTCCAGGAGAAATGGCATCTTCCTGAATTTCAGCTTCAGCCTATGGTGGGCACAAGACATTATATTACCACCCACATAGAGGGAGGGGAAAATACTTTAATAAATTAATTAATGGAAGTGCATAAAACAAAGTCACTTAAAAATATGTTACAAAGTGTGAAAAAAAGACTGTAGATTATCAACCAAGTATTTTTCAAAACTAACTGCATCCAGAAGGGTTGCACCACTTCACGTTCAGTCCCTTCTGCCTGAATGGCATTGCTCAGAACTACCCTGCATTTCACTGTGTATTTGATAAATAAAACTCTGTTTGAGCATGGTAGTTATGTTGCATCTTGTACATTAATGGTATCCCTCTGCACACACATAATTGTTTCATTTCTACGATCAACCTGAATGTGTGCAACATTGAATAATCATTGAATAATCATTCAGTTAACAATGTCTAAGTACATCTTCTGTGCTTGCACGGTTCTGTGACCCTACCGTGCTATACTCCAAAGTGTACCCAATGGACACAGTAGGGCCGGGCAGTTTGCCTTTCTTCCTGACCATAACAAAGCCCACTCCTAACCTCTGGGCGAGAAGAGGACCAAAGAGGAAGCCACGAGCATCAATACCTGTGGGCAAAGACAGGAAATGTTCGTAGTCATGGTGTTTTTTTGTCATTAATCTCAACATTATTTGTTATTATGGGGAGACCTAGTTGTGTTTCAAACTGCCACTGTTTTTCTCATGCAAGACGTGGCAACAAAGTTTGCGTGAGCATCCATTACAGTATATTTATGTTAAGGATTTTACAGTACTACAACTGAGTCCTCTCAATATGGCAAGTATCCGCCAACTAAAAAAAAAATCCCATGATGCATTCTGTGTCATGTCCAAGCCCTATTGTTAGGTCACATGTATGCCGACTTGTTTCTCAGGGCAATTCCACAAGTAATGGTGAATATGGTGAAAGGCATGTTGCATTACGATGCTGTCACTTTGTAAAGACAAACTTGATTTTTACAAAATTGGAAGGGGTGTCCTCACTTTTGTACTCTTAGCTTACAATTCTTTTTTTCAGATTATCCTAAAGAGATTATAATCAAAATTAGAACCAGTCACCCTACCTATTTCACTGAAAGCTAAAGAAACCCACTTTAAAATGATAAATAATAAACAATAGCGTGGTTTTTGATTCTGATATCAAAACTTGAGAGCATTTGTGTTTTGCTTGTAAGTACACCAAATCTTTTGGGGAATCGTTTCAAATTTGGATATCTGAGGATTTATAAGAATTTCCTTCGCCCAAGTTGTAATGCAGAATAAAAAATGATGTAGGCCTACAATAGTTGGATTACTATGGCTAAACAATGTATCCACAGGTGTAGGCCTGGATGTACTAATGCAGGACCACTGTTCTTAGTCTTCATGAATGAGTATCGTGTATTACAGTATTACGTGTATTACAGTGTTCCAGTATTACAGTATCACGTGTATTACAGTATTACGTGTATTACAGTATCACGTGTATTACAGTATTACGTGTATTACAGTATTACAGTATCACGTGTATTCCAGTATTACGTGTATTACAGTATCACGTGTATTACAATATTACGTGTATTACAGTATCACGTGTATTACAGTATTCCAGTATCACGTGTATTACAGTATTACGTGTATTCCAGACGTGTATTACAGTATTACGTGTATTACAGTATCACGTGTATTCCAGTATCACGTGTATTACAGTATTACGTGTATTACAGTATTACGTGTATTATAGTATCACGTGTATTATAGTATTCCAGTATCACGTGGAGTTCTACTCACCCACTATATAATCCACGTGGGGGTGTGTCTCTCGGACATGTTGTTCAAAAAGGTCCACGGCTGCAGTGAGGGCTGCAGGGTTCTTCATTATGGGGCAAATATCTCTGCAGATCACACACACACACACACACAGCCTACTGAGATACAACACAGATGGTCTGCTTTACGTTACACAAACCCGCACGTACACTCAATGTAGCGTACCTGAAAACAATTCCTTTACTTGGAAAGTCTGGGAATGTTCTGATGAATTTGGTAATTAGCTCCAACTTTGATTTTTCTTTACTCTCTGCCATCGTCCCGCGTGGCGCTTCCTGATCCTGACCCAAACAGCACGCGTGGAGCTACCTACGCATGCGCATGACACATCGGGGCCCCGTAATTCACTTTTTCTTGCGCTCGACTTAGTTCAAGCAGGGAGGGTATAAACACACCGTCAGCTTTGGGACGCCCTCACCTTTCTCTGACAGAAACAGGAAATGTCGTCACCATGGTGTTCAGTCAACATGTTTCTTTTTGTGTTGCGATCGTTGCGAGCGATCACGCAGGGCAGGGTCCGCCAGGGGGCGCTGCTGCACCAGCGGCAGGGAAGCGTGCCGTAGCACTTATTGCATTCTGGTGTCCAAAATATTCAAATTCAAATTTTCCAAAAGGCTTCTGTCTTTATTCTTATCAAATGTCTTCTTCTTTATCATGAACTTTGATAAGACTATATTGTTTTACTATAAGACATATTTTTAAAACGTTGTGTGTGTGTTACATTCATCGTTTTATTTTGATAAACTATGATCTTTGTTTTCTTTATTAAACACGTGAAATGACTTATCGGTTATATAAACGTATTATCCTTTGGAAAAAACCACATGGAACTCACGTTTGGTTTGTTCCATCACAGTGGTGCTGCGTTTGTTTGGAGTGTAGTTTGTAAGCCTGCATCCATGTGCTGGAGGGCTATGGGGCTTTATAACACACTCCCACTTCAGGGTCATTGGTTTGGAACGACACCTTAAAGTGTGTAGGGGGAGTGTGTGTGTGTGTGTGTGGGGGGGGGGGGGTGTAGGGGGGAGGGGTGAAGGGTGTGTGTGTGTGTGGGGGGGTGTAGGGGGAGGGTGTGTGTGTGTGTGGGGGGGTGTAGGGGGAGGGTGTGTGTGTGTGGGGGGGGGTGTAGGGCGGAGGGGTGAAGGGGGGTGGTGTAGGGGGGAGGGGTGAATTGTTTCAAGTTTCAAGTATTTTATTGTCACTTCACAATTTACACGTGAGTATAAGCAGTGAGTGAAAAACTTTTTGTGCAAAACGCCCGACAGCCGACAGTAATTATAAAATAATACAAAATAGAGTAAAACTACAAAATAGAAATAGAACTATAAATATAATTCTATATAAAATAAGTAAATGAAATCTAAAATGAAATGGAATATACAGTAAATTATCCATACACATATAAATCGATGTACTAAAATATACATTGTTATAGAAGAAGAAGAAGAAGATCTCTTTATTAATCCACACGTATTGGTCACACAACACACAGCGGGAAGTGGTGGCCGCCAAACACACACACGCGCATGCAGGGAGGGTGGCCCGTGGAAATTGTCCTCTGCGTTTAACCCATCCTGCGGCCAGCAGGAGCAGTGGGCAGCCAACTCAACGGCGCCCGGGGACCAGCAGCTCCAGGTTGAACGTCCACAGCTTGGTCAGGGATGTGGACAGGAGAGGCGATCTTCACATGTTTTTATTTGGGGTTCTTTTTACTCCGTAAGGAGACCCCTCGGAGCACGGGGAGAACATGCAAACTCCACACAGAAAGGCCGGGAGATCACCCACCTGGGCACCCCACAGTTAATAGCGCCCCAGGCGGGAATCGATCCCAGGACCTTCTTGCTGTGAGGCAGCAGTGCAAGCACTGCGCCACCGTGCCCGACAAATATATGCTGACATTCACAGAATGTCACAGAATACCTTCCCAGACAGTCGACACAACACTAGCACCAGCAGTTGGCACCAGGACTAGCACTAACACCAGCACCAGCACTAGCAGTAACACTAGCACCAGGACCAGCACTAGCAGTAACACCAGCACAGCACTAGCACCAACACTTAGCACTGCTACCAGCGCTAGCTCCAGCAGTAACAACTTATCACCAGGACTAGCACTAGCAGTAACACTTAGCACTAGCATTTAGACCAGGGGTGCCCAATTGTTTTGGCTCAAGGGCCACTTTTGGTTTTCAAAGTTATCAGACGGGCCGGGCCATTAGTGGACGAGGATCACAGCGTTCAGCACCCCCCCCCCCCCCCCCCCCCCCCGAAGACGCGCGACGGACACAAAGTCATTCTTTCCCGGCGGGGGGGGGTGCTAGACGCTGTGATCCTCGTCTACTGATGGCCCGGCTCGCGCGTCTGCACCAATAAATAATATTCAGTGAGAGCGAGCGCAGATTCCGAGCGCCGATGGCGGGAAAAAAATTATACAGTGGATAAGGCGCGGGCCAAATATAATCGGATTGGGCAGCCCTGATTTAGACATTGATGCCGAACTTGTTCAGCAGCCTGATGGCCTGACTGTGGAAGCTGTCTCTGAATCTGCTCGTGTGGCACTTGATACTGCGGTATCGCCTGCCTGACGGTAGAAGTGTGTACAGTTCCGGGTCGCGTCGGACAATAACATCAGCGAGTACGCGTCCTCAGTCACCGGGTTCATCAAGAAATGCATAGATGACGTTGTTCTACTAAGTCGGTTCGGATTTAATCCCAACCAGAACCATGGATTAATGGCGATGTTCGCGCTGCACTCTGCACGCGTAACGCCGCCTTTGACTCCGGGAATATGGTGGAATACACGAGAGCCCGCTACGACCTCCGCAAGACCATCGGCTCCGCCAAGCGGGAGTACAAGAACAGGGTGGAGGACAAATTCAAGAGCCACGACGTGAGGGGTGTGTGGAAGGGGCTACAGACAATGACGGACTTCAGAGGGAGAACCAGCGGTGTAGAGAACTCCTCTACCTCCCTGCCAGGCGAGCTAAATACATTCTTTGCTCGGTTCGACGTGAACGGCAGCCCGCCGAAGTCAGCGATGCCTGAGGAGAGCAGCCTGCTGAACATCTCAGAGGCTGACGTGCGCAGAGCCTTCAAGCGGGTGGACATCCAGAAGGCGGCGGGCCCAGACCACATCCCGGGGCGCGTCCTCAGAGCATGCGTAGACCAGTTGGCAGGAGTCTTCGCAGACATCTTCAACCTGTCCCTGTCCCAGGCTGTTGTTCCCGAGGTCTTCAAGATGTCCATCTTTGTGCCTGTCCCGAAACACGGCAAGGTAACCTGCCTGAATGACTGGAGACCCGTAGCCCTCACCTCGATTGTCAGTAAATGCTTCGAAAGGTTGGTCAAGGACTTCATTTGTTCCGTGTTGCCTGCCACGCTGGACCCATGGCAATTTGTGTACCGTCAAAACAGATCCACCAGCGACGCGATTGCCATGGCACTTCATACCGCCCTCTCTCACCTGGAGGGGAAGAACTGTTGTGTGCGAATGCTGTTTGTGGACTTCAGCTCAGTGTTCAACACGATAGTTCCTGCCAAGCTCGACACCAAGCTCAGGAGTCTAGGCCTGCACCCGACCATGTGCAGCTGGATACTGGACTTCCTGTCGGGCCGCCGCCAGGTGGTGAGGATGGGCAGCACCACCTCAGAGCCACTGACCCTCAACACTGGAGCCCCTCAGGGATGCGTGTTGAGCCCTCTCCTCTACTCCCTGTACACCCACGACTGCATGGCTATGCACAGCTCCAACGTCATCATCAAGGAGAACAACCAGGAGAACAACCTCGCCTTCAACGTCAAGAAGACCAATGAGCTGATCGTGGACTACAGGACGCGCCCCGGGATGTGGTCTGGGCCCGCCGCCTTCCGGAATGACCACCCGCTTGAACGGGCTCTGCGCCACGTCAGGCCTCTGAGAATGTTCAGCAGGCTGGGCCCCTCAGGCAGCAGGCATGATTTCGGCGGGGTGGCCCATTCCACGTCGAACCGGCGAAGAAGGTGTTTAGCTCGCCAGGGAGGGAGGTAGAGGAGTTCTCTACACCGCTGGTTCTCCCTCTGAAGTCCATGATTGTCTGCAGCCCCTTCCACACACCCCTCACGTCGTGGCTCTTGAATTTGTTTGGCTCGTATACAATTCCACCGGGAAACAAAGGACAACTGCATCATCTGCCTTACGGAGACATGGATGTCGGAGGGGGTTGCCGACTCAGCCATCGAGCCGACAGGATTTTCCGTCCACCGCGCGGACAGAACAAAGACTCTCTCTGGTAAAGATCGTGGGGGGAGGGGTATGTCTCATGATAAACACATCTTGGTGCAACCAGAGTCATGTGCAGACCCTCAAGTCTTTCTGTTCCCCGGACCTGGAGTACCTGATGCTTATGTGCCGACCATTCTGGCTACCGCGGGAGTTTACAGCAGTAACCGTGACTGCTGTGTACATTCCCCCTCAAGCCAACACGGACATAGCGCTGAAGGAACTTTATGGGGCTATCAGCGAACAGGAGTCGGCTCACCCTGAGGCTGCTTTCATTGTGGCGGGGGACTTCAATAAGGCGAATTTGAAGAAAGTTATCCCGAAGTTCTACCAACACATCACAAGCAACACACGGGGCGAGCGGATCCTCAACCACTGCTACACCCTCTTCCGGGACGGCTACAAGGCCCTCCTCCGCCCATCGTTCGGCAAATCGGATCACCGCTCGATCCAACTACTCCCCGCCTACAGGCAGAAACTGAAGCAACAACCAATCGCTGTGAAGAAGATCCAATGCTGGTCAGACCAATCAGAGTCTATGCTGCAGGATTGTTTTGATGACGCTGACTGGGACATGTTCCGGGTCGCGTCGGACAATAACATCAGCGAGTACGCGTCCTCAGTCACCGGGTTCATCAAGAAATGCATAGATGACGTTGTTCCTACTAAGTCGGTTCGGATTTATCCCAACCAGAAACCATGGATTAATGGCGATGTTCGCGCTGCACTCTGCACGCGTAACGCCGCCTTTGACTCCGGGAATATGGTGGAATACACGAGAGCCCGCTACGACCTCCGCAAGACCATCGGCTCCGCCAAGCGGGAGTACAAGAACAGGGTGGAGGACAAATTCAAGAGCCACGACGTGAGGGTGTGTGGAAGGGGGCTACAGACAATGACGGACTTCAGAGGGAGAACCAGCGGTGTAGAGAACTCCTCTACCTCCCTGCCAGGCGAGCTAAATACATTCTTTGCTCGGTTCGACGTGAACGGCAGCCCGCCGAAGTCAGCGATGCCTGAGGAGAGCAGCCTGCTGAACATCTCAGAGGCTGACGTGCGCAGAGCCTTCAAGCGGGTGGACATCCGGAAGGCGGCGGGCCCAGACCACATCCCGGGGCGCGTCCTCAGAGCATGCGTAGACCAGTTGGCAGGAGTCTTCGCAGACATCTTCAACCTGTCCCTGTCCCAGGCTGTTGTTCCCGAGGTCTTCAAGATGTCCATCTTTGTGCCTGTCCCGAAACACGGCAAGGTAACCTGCCTGAATGACTGGAGACCCGTAGCCCTCACCTCGATTGTCAGTAAATGCTTCGAAAGGTTGGTCAAGGACTTCATTTGTTCCGTGTTGCCTGCCACGGCTGGACCCATGGCAATTTGAATGGAACTGTTGTGTGAGAATGCTGTTTGTGGACTTCAGCTCAGTGTTCAACACGATAGTTCCTGCCAAGCTCGACACCAAGCTCAGGAGTCTAGGCCTGCACCCGACCATGTGCAGCTGGATACTGGACTTCCTGTCGGGCCGCCGCCAGGTGGTGAGGATGGGCAGCACCACCTCAGAGCCACTGACCCTCAACACTGGAGCCCCTCAGGGATGCGTGTTGAGCCCTCTCCTCTACTCCCTGTACACCCACGACTGCATGGCTATGCACAGCTCCAACGTCATCATCAAGGAGAACAACCAGGAGGTGCCAAGAAAACAACCTCGCCTTCAACGTCAAGAAGACCAATGAGCTGATCGTGGACTACAGGAAGCGGAGAGGAGAGCACGCCCCCATCTCCATCGACGGTGCTGCAGTAGAGAGGGTCAGCTGCTTCAAGTTCCTCGGCGTGCACATCTCCGAGGACCTCACATGGACCACACACACCACACACATGGTGAAAAAGGCCCAACAATGCCTGTATTTCCTCAGGCGACTGAGGAAATTCAACATGTGCCCACGCATCCTCAGAACATTCTACTCTTGTACCATCGAGAGTGTTCTCACAGGATGCATCACCGTCTGGTACGGGACTCAAGCGTAGAACACTACAGAGGGTGGTGCGGACGGCCCAGTACATCGTTGGAGGTGAGCTTCCCTCCCTCCTGGATATATACACCAGGTGGTGCGTGGCCAAGGCGAAACGGATTACCAAAGACAATAACCACCCCAGCCACGAACTGTACACACTTCTACTGTCAGGCAGGCGATACCGCACTATCAAGTGCCGCACGAGCAGACTCAGAGACAGCTTTCACAGTCAGGCCATCAGGCTGCTGAACAAGTTCGGCATCAATGTTAAGAGCTAAGTGCTAGTGCTAAGTGTTACTGCTAGTGCTAGTCCTGGTGCTAAATGCTAGTGTTACTGCTGGAGCTAGTGCTGGTAGTAGTGTTAAGTGTTGGTGCTAGTGCTTGTGTTACTGCCAGTGCTAGTGCTAGTTTTACTGCTAGTACTGGTGTTAGTGCTAGTCCTGGTGCTGATTGCTGGTGCTAGTGTTGTGTTGACTGTCTGAGAAGGTATTCTGTGACATTCTGTGAATGTCAGCATATAACAATGTACATTTTATTACATTGATTTATATGTGTATTGCTCCCCTGGATATTCTGTTGTATATTTTATTTTATTTGTATTTTATTTTACACTGAATTTATATTCATAGTTCTATTTCTATTTTGTTAGTTCTATTCTATTCTATTTTGTATTCTTTTATACTTACTGTCGGCTGTCGGGCGTTTTGCACACAAGGTTTTACACTCACTGCTTATACTTACGTGTAAACTGTGAAGTGACAATAAAAATACTTGACTTGACTTCCCCAGACTGATGGGCTGTCAGTACCTTCTTCCTGATGTCCTCGGATATCTCCTTTCCTCTCAGCATTGTTGATCTGTGTAGGTACACCTTGGCACTACAGTGGTTTGGTTGGTTTCCTCTCTCTTTTAATCTATGTTGCCCAACCCTTTCTCATTTGATTGGTCTGCTTAATTGATTAATTAAGCACCCATGTGTTTCACCTGAAATAAGAATAAGAAAATCATGGTAAAACAAAAGAAAACTCTAAACTGCTCAAGGGGTTTACATACTTTCAAGCAGCACTGTACATGTGCCAGCGCTCACAAGCCCAGAGGCGTGCTAAGGTATCCTGCTCCCCCACCGAGTACCTCTGTTCTGTGGGGCTGAGGGCTTGAGAGGCGAAGGCTATCGGCCTAACCCTAACCCTAACCCCGCCTTGCAGCTGGGACATCACTGCGCTGATGACCAAGGCGGAGGCGTTGCATGTGACGAGTGTGGGGCTGGCCAGGTCAAAGTGCGCTAGAATCCGTGGAGAGGTGAGCTGGGACTTCAGGAGGCGCATGGCATCCGAGCAGGCAGGCGTCCACAGCCTGGGCTCATCCTGTTTCAACAGCTTTCCAGTGGCACGGTCGTGGCCAAATACTGTGTTAGGAAATGGAGGTAATATGCCGTCATGCCCAGGAAAGAGGCCACCTGAGCAGCTGAGATGGGCTCCGGGACACGGTGGATGTCTGCTGTGTTCGAGTGCAGTGGGTATGTACTATCTTGATGGCTGGGGTGGCAAAGACACCCTTCTCACCATTGAGTGTGAGGTGGTGCTTGGCCATTGCACTGAAAACACTGGAGGTGCTCGTCATGACTCTCGATGGTGGCCCCGTGGACCACGATCAAGGTAGAAGGCCACACCTGGGATCCCAGCGAAGATGGAGGCCATGATATTTTTGGAAGCAGCTGGGGGTGGAGCTTAAACCAAAAATCCTGAGTTAATAACGGAAGACCCCTGTTATGGCGTGACTACAAACAGCAGTGAGGTTGCGGCTCCCAGTGTAGTTTCACCTGGAGGTAGCCATGGCGGAGGTCAAGTTTGCAGAGTTCCTGGTGAGTTCCTCTGTAGTTGGCAGGGGATACTTTGTCAGGCGATCGACTGGCCTTGTTCACCGCCCCAAGTCCACGGAGATTCTCAGCTCTAACAGACTTTTGTTCGCCACCCCACCCCACCGTTGGACAATCCAGGTTGATTGCATTCACCTGCTTCGATATTTTTGCCATCCGAGCAATCGCTCTGTAACTCAACAGGGGAGAGCAGCGGAGGGGCTGTATGACAGGCATCACCGTCGGATCTACCAGGGGCTGGTGAGTGAAAGCCTTGAGGCAACCAACACAGCAACAGCGCAGACCACTGTTGCTGCCAGGGGATGGCAACAGTGTGAATCTCCGAGCCAGTGATTTCTAGCAAGGTGAAACCGAGGCCATTGAAGAGGTCTAGGCCTAGGATGTTGGTCCCCCGGCATGCAACATTGAACCTGAAGGCTGGCAATGTCTTCTCTCCGTACATTACAGGCAGCTGACATAGCCACAGGTGGTGGTGGGTGGCCCCAATGGTTTGTGTGGGAAGGACTGGGTGTAAGTTACCAAGTTCAGAAGGAACACTGTGGCTTCAGTATCTCGGAGCATGGTTGGTGAGTGACCTCACCAACCATCAACGAACATATTTTGAATGCCGCTCATCCTGAGCTGACTGGGGCAGACCTACAGACTTTGTACAAATTTGCACAAGCTAGCCAAACCCTTTTAATAGCTCCACAGCCTCTGTGAATGTTTTTGCGGTGCCGAGAGTTCCAAACACACGTTGTCCCTCTGCTCTTAAACAGTGCAGTAGCAGTGCACGTCGCTTCCCCTCGGATACATCCTCCAAGCCGGCAGCTAGGATATATGTGTCCAACAAGGAAATCCAGCGAGAACACAGTACTGGTGGCTCTCCTGGTAGGGCTAGGAAGGGAGAGGATGGTGCTAGAGAAAAATCTGCCATCTCTCGTCGACAATAACGTAGTAATAAGTAATAAGTCAAATAAGTCAACATACAGGCGCTGAAACGTCGTGGCTCCCTGACCAGATCCTGCACCCTTGACACCGGAGTCCCCCAAGGCTCAGTACTAGGACCCATTCTGTTGTCCTTATACACTAGATCCCTTGGCTCTGTAATTACATCCCACAGCTTATATCACTGCTACGCAGGTGACACCCAACTCTTCCCCCCCCCGACACCCAAATCGCAACATGCATTTCTAAATGCCTGGCTGACATCAGCAAATGGGCTTCTGTTAACCACCTGAAGCTTAACCTAGACAAGACTGAGCTTCTCTTCGTGCTGGGGAAAGACTGCCCTCAGATGGACCTACTTGTCACAATTGAAGACATCGAAGTCTCCCCTGCACCGACGAAGGGGCACCTTGGCGTGGTACTGGATGACAAGCTGCAACGCCAACATCACCACTGTGGCCCGATTTTGTAGAATTGTTCTCTACAACATCCGCAGGATCTGGCCCTTCCTCACATGTGAAGCAGCACAGATCTTGGTCCAAGTGCTCATCATGACTCACCTCGACTCCTGCAACCCTCTCCTGGCTGGATCCCCTGCCTCCGCAATCAAACCCTTACAACGCATCCAGAACGCAGCGGCGTGCCTGGTGTTCAACTTACCAAAATTCTCCCCCCTCATCCACAACCTCCACTGACTCCCGGTAATAGATTCAAGACACTGGTACTGGCCTACAGGGCTGTCAGAGGAACTGCTCCTACCACCCTAAAAACATTAGTCAGACCCTATGCCCATGCCCAAGCCCATAACTTCGGCAAGTCGACTGGTACCACCTTCACTAAGAAGAGGCAAAGTCCCAACTCTTCCTTGTTCTGGCACCACAGTTTTTGAGAAATGTAAAGGGAAAGTCACCTCATAATACATCATTCATAACATCATAACGTTATATTTGAACTGTCATTACAAGAATCCATAATATATTCATATGATTTGACTGTTGTTTTTGAGAAATTCACCTCATAATACGTCATCATAATGTCTTCATATTAGCCATTAAATGTAACTACAATCCACTGGATTCCTGTTCTTGATGACTTTGACTATGACCATGTGCAATTTCATGTGATTTTACTGTAGAAAGGTGAAAGTCACTTCATAATACATCAGGACACATTCATAATATCATATTTGAATTGTCATTACAATAAATGCTTAATAGGTCTTATGACACTTACACTCTTACAGGGGGAGTCACCAACACCAACCCCTCCCTACCAGACGAGCTGAACTTGTTTTATGCTCACTTTGACAGGGAGAACTCTGAGCCAAACACCAAAATGGCCAACCATCATGTCCAGATGGAGCCCCCCCCCCCCCCCCCTGCATCCTCAAGACCTGCATGGACCAGCTGGCTCCTGTGTTCACGGACATCTTCAATGCATCACTGCAGTAGTCTGTCATCCCAGTGTACTTCAAAGAGACAAACACGAACACGATTACAAAGCTGCGTCCTATGGACTACGGCGAGTGGACGCAAAGAGGAGGTACAGAGACAGAGTGGAGTCACAGATGGAGCAGCGTGACAACAGACGCTTATGGAAAGGGCTACGGACTATCACAGATTAGCAGGGCAAAACCCCCTCAACTGTGACTGCCAACGCATCCCTAGCGGACGATCTGAACTCATTCTATGCAGGGCTCGAGGCGAGCAACAATACCGCTAGCGGGACCATAGCTGATGTTCCATTGGTAGGGAAGAGCACACTCTCTGTGACCAAGCACGGCGTGAGGTAGGCTATGATGAGGGTGAACACCAGACGGCATATCTGGACGAGTCCTGAAGAACTGTGCTAACCATCTAGCTCCAGTGTTCATCACAATATTCAACCTCTCCCTGGCTGTGGTCCCAGCCTGCTTCAAGTGGTCCACTATTGTCCCGGTGCCCATGACTTGCCCCTCTCCAGCATGCCTAAATGACTACTGAGTGTTGTTCATGAAATGTTTTTTGAGGCTGATCAAAGACTACATCTGTGCCTTCTTACCTCCTTCCATGGGGAGGGAAGTAAGAAGTTTTGCCTACCGGAACAGATCCTCAGACGATGCTCTCTCCTAGGTAATAGACAGCTTCCTCATTTTGTCGGGAAAGCAACCGGCCCAGACGGAGTTCCACCAGCTGGCTCCTGTGTTCACGGACATCTTCAACGTATCACTGCAGCAGTCCGACGTCCCAGTGTGCTTCAAAAAGACAACCATTGTGCCGTTACCCAAGAAGACCAAGGTAACAGGCCTCAATGACTATCGTCTAGTGGCTTTAACACATATAGCCATTAAGTGCCTGGATAAGTTGGTCATGACAAACAAACAGCATTATTCCCGACTCCTCAGACCTAGACAGGAGGGACACCTACGTTAGATTGTTGCTTATTGACTTCAGCTCTGTGTTCAACACCATCATTCCCTCCAAGCTGATCCTGAAACTGATCCGACTTGGATTATGGACAGGCCTCAAGTGGTGACAATTGGTAGCAACACCTCATCCACTCTGGTCCTTAACACCGGAGCGCCACAAGGCTGCTGCCTCAGTCCGCGGCTATACTCTTTTCACACATGACTGTTCAGCCATACACGGCAGCATCAAGTTTGCAGATGACACCACAGTTATCGGCTTGATAAGCAACAACGACAAAACGGAGTACAGAGACAAGTACAACAACCTTTTACTGAATGTCACCAAGACGAAGGAGCTCATCATGGACTTAAGGAACAGCCAACGGCCCCATTCCCCCATCAGCTTAGACGGGGCACGGGTGGAAATCGTCAGCTGCATCTGTTTCCTGGGACGACAGATTTGGGTGGTATCACTGTGTGGTATGGCAATACCACTGCGCAGGACAGGAAAGCCATCCAGAGGGTTGTCAGGACAGGGTAAAAAATCATTGACTGTGTACAGTACTTCCATCCATTGAGGAGATCTTTCGTTCTTGGTGTTGGCATAAGGCCAGCTCCATCATACAGGAAAACAATCACCCTGGGTACCAACTGTTCCCCCCTGCAGTCCGGTCGCCTATTTATTGTAATGACAGTTAAAATATGACAAAATGAATGTCATTATGTATTATGAGGTGACTTTCCCTTTAAATTTCTCAAAAACACCACAGTAAAAACATGAAATTGCACATGGTCATTCTGAACAGGAATCCAGTGGAAGTTTCATAATTATTATTTCTCATCTCATAACTCAATAATCCTGAACAGGAATCCATTGGAAATATGTTTACTTGTTACATCAAATGTGATAAATTATTGCCACTTCGGCCACTCCAACCACATTCGTATTGCACCAATACTTGGTGCAATACGGGTGGCCATTTTGGACACCGCGTCAAGCTATTATGAATCCCCTTCCACTGCTCAAAGCTTTAGAAAACCAAGACGGTAGATGGCTTAACACAATCTACATAGCGAGAGGGGAATATACAGCTGTGTCCAAAAGTTTTGAGAATGACACAAGTATTGGTTTTCACAAAGTTTGCTGCTTCAGTGTTTTTAGATCTTTTTTGTCAGATGTTACTATGGTATGCTGAAGTATAATTACAAGTATTTCACAAGTGTCAAAGGCTTTTATTGACAATTACATTAAGTTTATGCAAAGAGTCAATATTTGCAGTGTTGAACCTTCTTTTTCAAGACCTCTGCAATTCGCCCTGGCATGCTGTCAATTAACTTCTGGGCCACATCCTGACTGATTGCAGCCCATTCTTGCATAATCAATGTTTGTCAGAATTTGTGGGTTTTTGTTTGTCCACTTCAGGATTGACCACAAGTTCTCAATGGGATTAAGGTCTGGGGAGTTTCCTGACCCATGGCCCATGGCCAGGGTCCATGTTCTTAGGCAAAATTCTGCGGCAAAATTGTGAGTGAGCCCATTCCCTTGGCTGAGAAGCAACCCCACACATGAATGGTCTCAGGATGCTTTAATGTTGGCATGACACAGGACTGATGGTAGCGCGCCGCTCACCTTTTCTTCTCCGGACAAGCTTTGTTTCGGATGCCCCAAATAATCAGAAAGGGGATTCATCAGAGAAAATGACTTTACCCCAGTCCTCAGCAGTCCAATCCCTGTACCTTTTGCAGAATATCAGTCTGTCCCTGATGTTTTCCTGGAGAAGTGGCTTCTTTGCTGCCCTCCTTGACACCAGGCCATCCTCCAAAAGTCTTCGCCTCACTGTGCGTGCAGATGCACTCACACCTGCCTGCTGCCATTCCTGAGCAAGCTCTGCACTGGTGGTGCCACGATCACGCAGCTGAATCAACTTTAGGAGACAGTCCTGGCGCTTGCTGGACTTTCTTGGGCGCCCTTGAAGCCTTCTTCACAACAATTGAACCTCTCTCTTTGAAGTTCTTGATGATCCAATAAATGGTTGATTTAGGTGCAATCTTACTAGCAGCAATATCCTTGCCTGTGAAGCCCTTTTTGTGCAAAGCAATGATGACTGCATGTGTTTCCTTGCAGGTAACCATGGTTAACAGATAATTTGCTTGGTGGGACAATACCAGTAGCACGCAGAGGATTACAACTTTCACCATGTCAAATTATATGCTTGAAACAACTTTAGCTGAGAGTATAGGATATGGAAATTAGCAGTAAAACTAAAAAGGTCAATTACACATATGGATGCATGTGGAGCTTTCACTCAAAGTTTCTTGCTTTGATGCAAGACCTCAGATCTTGGAAAAAGTGAAGACAGCAATGTATGTCACACAGCATCATCATATAATGCAAGTACATGCAACTTCAAAATGGTAAGTAACAATTTGACCAAGTACACATTTTCACTGGGTCCACTTTTTGGGTCCGCATTGTTTGTTAGGTTGTGTTGAGATTCTATGCCGTTATTATTACAACAGACCATCTTGAGTCTTGAGTCCCCCCCCGCATGACATGACCTCCCTCTACAGAACCACCTGACCTCGTGCCAGGAAAGCCACCTTCCAGCGGCACAGCAGGCAACATTCACATTTGACTCACATCATCAATAAAATTGCCAATGTCCTCAGGATTGGCAGGACGAGGTCGATATTGGACAGTTGGAAAGTTCGGCACAACATCATTCCGGAAGACTTCAGGGCGGTTGTCAAGACCGCGGTGGAGCACACTCAGATCATAATAATCCTAGAAGCACAAATTGAAGTAGACACAAAAAGAAATGCTTAATAAATGCAAAGTAAAAAAATACCCAAGCCTGACCATTTCTCAAACCCCTGGCTACGGCCCTGATAACACCATCACATTGACAACATATGTCCATCTATTGAGCCCATATTTCCATGGTACCTGGTCTTAACACCGGAGCGCCACAAGGCTGCTGCCTCAGTCCGCGGCTATACTCTTTTCACACATGACTGTTCAGCCATACACGGCAGCATCAAGTTTGCAGATGACACCACAGTTATCGGCTTGATAAGCAACAACGACAAAACGGAGTACAGAGACAAGTACAACAACCTTTTACTGAATGTCACCAAGACGAAGGAGCTCATCATGGACTTAAGGAACACGCCAACGGCCCCATTCCCCCCATCAGCTTAGACGGGGCACGGGTGGAAATCGTCAGCTGCATCTGTTTCCTGGGACGACAGATTTGGGTGGTATCACTGTGTGGTATGGCAATACCACTGCGCAGGACAGGAAAGCCATCCAGAGGGTTGTCAGGACAGGGTAAAAAATCATTGACTGTGTACAGTACTTCCATCCATTGAGGAGATCTTTCGTTCTTGGTGTTGGCATAAGGCCAGCTCCATCATACAGGAAAACAATCACCCTGGGTACAACTGTTCCCCCCTGCAGTCCGGTCGCCTATTTATTGTAATGACAGTTAAAATATGACAAAATGAATGTCATTATGTATTATGAGGTGACTTTCCCTTTAAATTTCTCAAAAACACCACAGTAAAAACATGAAATTGCACCATGGTCATTCTGAACAGGAATCCAGTGGAAGTTTCATAATTATTATTTCTCATCTCATAACTCAATAATCCTGAACAGGAATCCATTGGAAATATGTTTACTTGTTACATCAAATGTGATAAATTATTGCCACTTCGGCCACTCCAACCACATTCGTATTGCACCAAGTATTGGTGCAATACGGGTGGCCATTTTGGACACCGCGTCAAGCTATTATGAATCCCCTTCCACTGCTCAAAGCTTTAGAAAACCAAGACGGTAGATGGCTTAACACAATCTACATAGCGAGAGGGGAATATACAGCTGTGTCCAAAAGTTTTGAGAATGACACAAGTATTGGTTTTCACAAAGTTTGCTGCTTCAGTGTTTTTAGATCTTTTTTGTCAGATGTTACTATGGTATGCTGAAGTATAATTACAAGCATTTCACAAGTGTCAAAGGCTTTTATTGACAATTACATTAAGTTTATGCAAAGAGTCAATATTTGCAGTGTTGAACCTTCTTTTTCAAGACCTCTGCAATTCGCCCTGGCATGCTGTCAATTAACTTCTGGGCCACATCCTGACTGATTGCAGCCCATTCTTGCATAATCAATGTTTGTCAGAATTTGTGTGTTTTTGTTTGTCCACTTCAGGATTGACCACAAGTTCTCAATGGGATTAAGGTCTGGGGAGTTTCCTGGCCATGGACCCATGGCCCATGGCCAGGGTCCATGTTCTTAGGCAAAATTCTGCGGCAAAATTGTGAGTGAGCCCATTCCCTTGGCTGAGAAGCAACCCCACACATGAATGGTCTCAGGATGCTTTAATGTTGGCATGACACAGGACTGATGGTAGCGCGCCGCTCACCTTTTCTTCTCCGGACAAGCTTTGTTTCGGATGCCCCAAATAATCAGAAAGGGGATTCATCAGAGAAAATGACTTTACCCCAGTCCTCAGCAGTCCAATCCCTGTACCTTTTGCAGAATATCAGTCTGTCCCTGATGTTTTCCTGGAGAAGTGGCTTCTTTGCTGCCCTCCTTGACACCAGGCCATCCTCCAAAAGTCTTCGCCTCACTGTGCGTGCAGATGCACTCACACCTGCCTGCTGCCATTCCTGAGCAAGCTCTGCACTGGTGGTGCCACGATCACGCAGCTGAATCAACTTTAGGAGACAGTCCTGGCGCTTGCTGGACTTTCTTGGGCGCCTTGAAGCCTTCTTCACAACAATTGAACCTCTCTCCTTGAAGTTCTTGATGATCCGATAAATGGTTGATTTAGGTGCATTCTTACTAGCAGCAATATCCTTGCCTGTGAAGCCCTTTTTGTGCAAAGCAATGATGACTGCATGTGTTTCCTTGCAGGTAACCATGGATAACAGAGAAAGAACAATGGACCTCATTCACGAACATTTTCTTCAGTGTCTTCTTAAATATCTTCTTACGAACTTCGTAAGAACAAACTTAAGAAATCTGTCTGCCGGATTCATGAACGCGGGGAAATGTGTTCTTAAACCGCCAAAGTGTTCTCAGCTGCACTCCCCCCGATGAGGAATGCCACTCATTCTTAAATGGAATGCGTGTGCTCGTACACCTGAATTAGCATACAGACACGCCCAATCATGCCAAAGCGAACAGTAAAAACCGATGGTGCACCGGCCAAACCAGTCACATGTCACATGCAACATCATACCAGTAAGATGAGCAGTGGAATGTTTCTTGTGGATCTTGATAGGGCCTATCATGGGCGTAGAATTTAGTGCTTAGATGCTGGGGACATGTCCCCACCAATTTCCAGCGATATCCATCCCCCCCCCCCCCCCCTCCCCCCATCAGAACCGCAAAGTAACGGAGCCCCCCCCCCCCCAGAGACGCTGACTCGGAGCCCGACGCACGCCTCACGGGAGCGTAATTGCGCATCCTTGGCGCAATATCTGTGATGTCCCCACCAACGTCCTCAACAACAAGACGTCCTTGGGGCCGATGTATATTATGTATATGATGTATATTATGTATATGATGTATATTATGTATATGATGTATATTATGTATATGATGTATATGATGTATATTATGTATATGATGTATAGTATGTATGCCCATATGATATATTTTAGTGACGGTGTATTATGTATATTATGTAGGCCCATGTGATATATTTTATGGATATTCACATGTTCATTCACAGAATGTAGATGTGTCAATTCTATTCCACTATGTCTATATCCACGCGATTGAGTTTAGTGCTTATTTATTTATTCACTGCCATTTGCAGTGTTCGTGTCGTGCTTTTATTTATTTTAGGACATCACGATGCCTCGTAGAATCATGACTATGCATGTGAAACGTAATTGTTAATGATACAAATATTCTCGTATTTTTTATTATTGTAATTATTTACATCCGAGGATGTCTGTAGAATTGATGTGAACGCAATCACCAATGATTTCTCACAAATTCAGCCCTTAAGAACATGGGCGCACTCCAAATAGGTCGCTACGACTGCTTTTCCGCGTTCTTAAATCCTGTTCTTAGCTAAGAACCAATCCCAGATGAGAAACCATTCAGAAATGCCATTGTCGCAGGAACTTCGTAAGTGGAGTTAAGAAGAAATGTCTTCTTAATTTTTTCTTAACTGCATTTGTGAATGAGGACCTCATTCACGAACGCAGTTAAGAAAAAATTCAGCAGTCGTAGCGGCAGTCGTAGCGACCTATTTGGAGTGCGCCCATGTTCTTAAGGGCTGAATTTGTGAGAAATCATTGGTGATTGCGTAAATATTTGTATCATTAACAGTTACGTTTCACATGCATAGTCATGATTCTACGAGGCATCGTGATGTCCTAAAATAAATAAAAGCACGACACGAACACTGCAAATGGCAGTGAATAAATACATAATCACAGATATTGCGCCAAGGATGCGCAATTACGCTCCCGTGAGGCGCGCGTCGGGCTCCGAGTCAGCGTCTCTGGGGGGGGGGGCTCCGTTACTTCGCGGTTCTGAGGGGGGGGGGGGGGTGGATATCGCTGGATATTGGTGGGGACATGTCCCCAGCGTCCCCCCCGGTGGGGACATGTCCCCAGCGTCCCCACTAAATTCTACGCCCATGATAGGCCCTATCAAGATTCACAAGTAGCCTACTCATGTATTTAACTCAACTGTACAATTGAATCTGCTCTCAGTCGTCTATTGTTATTTTTCATTGTTGGTTCTATTTTCTTTACCTTGCTTAGTGTGTACATTGTAAGAGCCAGTGGAGAAACATTCCACTGCTCATCTTACTGGTATGATGTTGTGACATGTGACTGGTTTGGCCGGTGCACCATCGGTTTTCACTGTTCGCTTTGGCATGATTATGTGTGCACACGGTCCTGTTGTTGCCCTGAGCTGGCGGGGCGTGTCTGTATGCTAATTCAGGTGTACGAGCACGCGCGTTCCGTTTAAGAATGAGTGGCATTCCTCATCGGGGGCGCGCAGCTGAGAACACTTTGGCGGTTTAAGAACACATTTCCCCGCGTTCATGAATCCGGCGGACAGATTTCTTCAGTTTGTTCTTACGAACTTCGTAAGAAGATATTTAAGAAGACATTGAAGAAAATGTTTGTGAATGAGGTCCAATGCTCTCTTGAATTATTAAAAAAACAAAATACGTTCATACAAGACATCTCGTGACTTAAAAACAGGAAAAACATACAAGCTTTGATATAAAATGTGAAAGCCAACTTTACATACAAAAAATGTAAAATATTTTCATCCACTTACAAATTAAAATCAGTGCCAGCTAATTGACAACATATGTCCATCTATTGAGCCCATATTTCCATGGTACCTGGTCATCTTCCCCGCCTCCTTCTTCATCATAGTAGTAAATGTTGTCCCTGATGTCATCATCTGCAAGCAGAGGCTCCTTCTTCTCTGCACCTCGCTGTCTAAGAAACATTAGCAGCAGCAAGACCAGCACTGCAGGGACAAAACAGTGGTCGCATTAGAACAGACGGGTGAAATTGTGAATTTACTATTCAAATCACGAACAGCATCCCAGTGCCATTGTCACTATCCAGCTTAGGATCGGGATATAGTTCTCCAGTAAATATCATGCCACTGTGTGCAGTATAACATCATTATGACTGGTGGGGTTCAGTGGTTTAAGCTACATGTTGATCCCACAACTAAAGGGCACCCTCCCTCACTGCCAGCAGTTACACATCATTGTCCAAAATAATTTAGTGGCTTCCTGTTGATTTGGTTATCAATACTTTCTATATTAGAACTATAATGTCCCATTAATAAAAAAATCACCGAATGTCCACCAGTCATCATAATCATGCCTTCTATATTACAGCTTCAAGTGTTCTGCACACAAAGAACTTGTGCACTTGAAAATGTGCCAAGGAATGTCCAATTGCTGATGTGTTCTCTTATATTGAACTCACATAACAGCAGCAGGATGGCTCCCAATATTCCTAGGATGACTGGCAGGCCGACGCCTGCAACCCTGGTTGCTGTGCATATCACATCAGGCCCCTTACAGTCGCACACCGTGGCCTGGACAACATTGTCCTGCTCTAGGCCATGGCTGTCTGCCACATTCAGGACCACATCATAATCTCCCATGGGAAGCGCCATGACCAATGTCAAAATGATTCCTGTTTCTGGATTCAAGGAAGAAAAGGATGACAAAAATAAGGAACAATGACAATCTGGGAGTCGAGACACAGCCATCCTTTGAAATGATTTTTTAAACGTCTAATGTTAATCCAAAAACACATACATTCATTTCTTCAAATGCCTTTGCCTTTGACTGAGAGCAAGTGATAAGAGAAAAAGGAATACATGACCATTGTTTAACATTTAATACTTATTGCAAGAGATCGTAATCCCATGGTCCTTTCAAAATCATCAAAAATGTCTTTAAACATCCTTCTACATATAGTACATCATCATGTTCCTCCATACCGTTGTCATATGCTGCGATCAAGGGCAGTGTATTTGTTTGTCTTTAACATAAGCGGCCCTCTCGGTCCATGGCACTCTTCACTTTAACCAGACCAGTGTTTATGTCCACACTGAGCCACCCATCTGGGTCCTTTACAATTTTATACCTGGTTGTATAGATGGAGAGAGATCCATGCAAATGCTTAACAAACCAATGTGAATCGTTGAAAGAAAAGTGGATGCGTCAGAAATGGAAGGTAATCCTTAAAACTATTTGATCTTACGAGACTTTCTGACTGCGTGCAGTGTCAGGGTCGGTTGCAGTGTACTGCACGATTACATCACCAACTGGGAGGTCTTCCTCGGTTGTCACAACCTTAATGGGTGGGCTAAACACAGGAGCCTCATTGACATCTTCTACAGAAACAACCACCGTGGCAGTGGCCGTCGGAAGATGGCGAGCAAATGGAATCTCGTTTTCTACGGCCACAAGCAGGGTATATTTGCTGGACATCTCATAGTCCAGTCCCTAAAGAGATGAATAAAAGGATGAAAAGTGCTATTTAAATAAAATAGTACATTTTAACTCTTAATTTTAACCTAAGCCACGACTCAATATACTGCCCTACCTTTACAGTCTTAATTATTCCTTCTTGTTTGGCCTAGGTCCCAGTTTCCACAGAAAATAATCCTGCCAAGGATTTCCACCAACGATTGTAAAACTTTCGCATTCCAGGCCCTCGAGAATGAGGTTAATCCCCATCCAGTTACAACATCTTTCCTCACCTAGCTCTCCCGCTTTGTTTTCTGGGACCGGTGGTTACTGTGGTATGTCATCGATTAAAAGAACAGTGCCAAAGAAAAAGAAACCATTAGAACCATCTCCTAATCCAAAAAAATTTCAATTATTGAATTAATTCTGAATGAATCATATTGGGCAGCATAGGATAACATTTTGCATGAATTGTCCAGATATGCACGATCATTTGGATCCATGTTTGCAAATCAAGGCAGTGTTTAAAGGAGAATACCTGGCTGGGTGATAAAAGTGACAGGGGAGCACACACTCAATGCTGTGCGGCAGAATCTCAAGTACCACCTGCTCTGTCATTTTCTGCTTCTGCCATTTTAACAAACAATTGCAATAAACCAGATTTTTCACCACAAACCTGCCGGTGTCCTTGGAGGAGTGCCGAACTAAGCCACATATGTGGCCTTGCAGCACTAGCTATGCTACACTGCCACGTACAAATGCCACTATGTGCATTTTAATGATAATGAAAGAATGTTATGGCATAAAATTCATGTCATGTATGCATCAATTTCAACTTCTATTTCAGATTGGCATCAGGCCTACTTAAGATTGCAGTATCAATAATGTTAATAGAATTGTGCCATTACTACGTGTAAACACACTTGGGGTTTCTTCAGCAATCACTTGAGAGCAAAAGAAGTCTTTAAACCAACAGAACTAATGACTATACGTCGAAATGGTATACCGATACGAAAAACATTAGTGATAACATTCTTGGCCATACCGCCCAGCCCGACATTCAAGTCTCAGTTTGATACAGACATCAGTCATGATCCAATACACATGAATTGGACGGTTCGGGTCATAGGTTTTTACTGCTGTACTTACCGTGGGCATTGTAAAGGCCGGGGCATTGTCGTTGCTATCAGTGACTGTAAGGACAACCATTACAGTTGAACCCAAACCATCTCCTTCCATGTCTGCTGCTTGCACTTCCAACGTATACTTTGGGTTTGTCTGTTGGCAGAGATGAACAGATTCAAGCCCATTTCAATTCTGTACATTTCTTCTTAAAATAACTGGAGTGGACCAATTCAATTAAAGTCTGACCTCTCTGTCAAGCTCGTTGCCCGTATTCACTGTGATGACTCCACTAACAGGGTTTATGGCAAACAAATTGTCACGAGGAATCTTTGGCTCCTGGCTCAGAATTTTGTAGCGGATATCAGCATTAGCAGAACCCGGTGCATCGTCATCTGTGGCTTTAATTGTAATCACTTCATAGTCTGCAAGGGAAAGACAGAAACGTGTAAAAAAGTAATTTACAAAAAAAGAATTTAGAATTTGAAGCTGTCCATTTAATTATATACATCTAGATTGACGTAAAAAATAAAAGCCTTCTGTACCTTCAATCATTCCCATTCCATGTTTTTTTAAATGTATTTGTTAACATTATAATAGCATTGAATAAAGTTACAGTTCCTCTTATTCTCAAATTGCTAAATGACACAATCCATGAGAAACAGTTTATATCACATAATAGGAAATACTGATTTCCCCTGAGTGGCAGTACCTTTTGGTGAAACCTCTGAAACTTCTCCGACAAATTGGGCTTCCGTGAAAATTGGTCTATTGTCATTTTGATCAAGGACATTTACAATAATATCCATGGCTGCCTCAGCCTGACCTTTGCCCGCTACGTCAGCATGAGCCTTGAGCTGCGTACACAAAAAAAGATTATTTGCGTTCAAGTGTTGTGCATACTGATCTATTTCTGTGTAGCGCAGTGGGTGTTCACCTACCAGGTACTTGTCTTGCATCTCCCTGTCTAGGGGCTGAGTTACAAAAAGTTCGCCAGTATTTCTGTTGATCAAGAAGAGGCCGTCGTCAACTCCTTTTCCAGTGATACTGTATGCGATTCTTTGCTCTTTGTCTGCATCAGAACGGATCTATAACAAGAAAGATGAATGCATAAACACATTGTTGAATCAATTCAATAGATTTTGTTTGGAGTTTCAATGCTTTCGCAAGTTCAAGTTAAGTTAAAAGTAGTTCAAGTTAAATATAACTCAACAGTGTCTCACTTGAACCATTAGTTTGGGGAAAGGCCCTCGCTCGTTCTCCAGAACGTTAATAGGGGGGATACCACAAGCCCTCTTCTGTCGCCGCAGCCCTGGAGATGTATGCAGGTGCATAACTAGCTCTGGAATGAGAATACCCTAAAAGAGTAGCAAAGAAAACAAAAGTACAAAATTGCATTTGTGTTGATAACTTGGCAAAATTAATATGAGATCTTCATCTAGAGAGATATAGACATTTGAAAAAACTTAAGATTGCAGTATCAATAATGGTAATAGAATTGTTCCATTACTACGTGTAAACACACTTGGGGTTTCTTCAGCAATCACTTGAGAGCAAAAGAAGTCTTTAAACCAACAGAACTAATGACTATACGTCGAAATGGTATACCGATACGAAAAACATTAGTGATAACATTCTTGGCCATACCGCCCAGCCCGACATTCAAGTCTCAGTTTGATACAGACATCAGTCATGATCCAATACACATGAATTGGACGGTTCGGGTCATAGGTTTTTACTGCTGTACTTACCGTGGGCATTGTAAAGGCCGGGGCATTGTCGTTGCCATCAGTGACTGTAAGGACAACCATTACAGTTGAACCCAAACCATCTCCTTCCATGTCTGCTGCTTGCACTTCCAACGTATACTTTGGGTTTGTCTGTTGGCAGAGATGAACAGATTCAAGCCCATTTCAATTCTGTACATTTCTTCTTAAAATAACTGGAGTGGACCAATTCAATTGAAGTCTGACCTCTCTGTCAAGCTCGTTGCTCGTATTCACTGTGATGACTCCACTAACAGGGTCTATGGCAAACAAATTGTCACTAGGAAACTTTGGCTCCTGGCTCAGAATTTTGTAGCGGATATCAGCATTAGCAGAACCCGGTGCATCGTCATCTGTGGCATTAATTGTAATCACTTCATAGCCTGCAAGGGAACGACAGAAACGTGTAAAAAAGTAATTTACAAAAAAAGAATTTAGAATTTGAAGCTGTCCATTTAATTCTATATATCTAGATTGACATAAAAAATAAAAGCCTTCTGTACCTTCAATCATTCCCATTCCATGTTTTTTTAAATGTATTTGTTAACATTATAATAGCATTGAATAAAGTTACAGTTCCTCTTATTCTCAAATTGCTAAATGACGCAATCCATGAGAAACAGTTTTCATCACATAATAGGAAATACTGATTTCCCCTGAGTGGCAGTACCTTTTGGTGAAACCTCTGAAACTTCTCCGACAAATTGGGCTTCTGTGAAAATTGGTCTATTGTCATTTTGATCAAAGACATTTACAGTAATATTTATGGCTGCCCGAGCCTGACCCCTGCCCGCTATCTCAGCATGAGCCTTGAGCTGCGTACACAAAAAAAGATTATTTGCGTTCAAGTGTTGTGCATACTGATCTATTTCTGTGTAGCGCAGTGGGTGTTCACCTACCAGGTACTTGTCTTGCATCTCCCTGTCTAGGGGCTGAGTTACAGAAAGTTCGCCAGTATTTCTGTTCATCACGAAGAGGCCGTCGTCAACTCCTTTTCCAGTGATACTGTATGTGATTCCTAGCTCTTTGTCTGCATCAGAACGGATCTATAACAAGAAAAATGAATGCATAAACACATTGTTCAATCAATTCAATAGATTTTGTTTGGAGTTTCAATGCTTTCGCAAGTTCAAGTTAAGTTAAAAGTAGTTCAAGTTAAATATAACTCAACAGTGTCTCACTTGAACCATTAGTGTGGGGAAAGGCCCTCGCTCGTTCTCCAGAACGTTAATAGGGGGGATAACCCAAGCCCTCTTCTGTCGCCGCAGCCCTGGAGATGTATGCAGGTGCATAACTAGCTCTGGAATGAGAATACCCTAAAAGAGTAGCAAAGAAAACAAAAGTACAAAATTGCATTTGTGTTGATAACTTGGCAAAATTAATATGAGATCTTCATCTAGAGAGATATAGACATTTGAAAAAGTTGTGAAATAAGACATACCTCCGTTTTATCCACATTGGCACCGTGATGTGGATTGTGGCGATCGTGTTGTAGGTGCTGATGATCCAGACTTCGGTTGTGGTCGTTTCCATGGTTATGATGGCCATTACCATGGAAAAGCACCCTGACTTCTGTAGACCTGAATTTGTGTTCTTTAGAGTTCAGGGTAAAGATGGCGAAGTGCCTTTGTCCTCCATGCAAAGTAGTTTCTTTCACCACCTTCACAAAATAGCAAAGTTAAACAAAGTAAAACATTCAAGAATTTCCTTCGGGATTAATAAAGTTCTATCTCATCTTATTACCACACCCACACCCACACACACACACCCACCTTTAACGTTCCGTCCGGCGCCACCTTGAAATGTCTGTCGCTGCTGCCGAGTGCGAATCTACTCATGCAGTCATCAAAACCAACTGAAATGTCAGCACAATAAAGTTAACTTGTAGACAATGCATTTGAACTGTGATTAAACATGCATCAACACACATAACCTACAATCTGTAGAGCCATTATTTCTATGTAGACAACACAATAATGACGATGGAACTGTTCAACTTGTCAGTAGAGGACCCGGGAATAGCAAAGCGGCCCTTTTCTCTGCCTGTGTATATCGATACGGGTATTGGAAAATCACCAAGAGGGTTTAGGCAACATTACAGCCCCCCCCCCTCCCCAAACACACACAAAAATATTTTGTAATCACCAGCCACCACTGATACACTTCAATTGTAATACATCTTGGACTAGAATATATTTAATTTCCTCTATGCAGTACCACTTCTGGCCTCTGTCCAAATGCATGCAAGACAATATTTATTGTCAAACAGATTTTGGTGTCCCTACACACACACAGGCCAATCATTAAGAAGCTCAGTCGAGTTCATTTCAGATCAATGAATTCTCTAATTCCAAGTTATCCATTGCTTAACTTGCTTCAAGAACAAAGAAGCCAAGACTTGGTGAGAAGTGAGGTTGACTCTTGTGACAGTTTACAGCTGTGACTAGAGACGTTCATAATTAACTGTTCACCGCCAATACCAATTTTGACCGATTAATACGATCAGTTAAACGGTTACAAAATATAAAAAAGGTTTAAAAATATAGGCCTTTACATAAAAAAAAAATTATAATCTATAGGAATGGGCAGTTTAGGCTAAATTGTATTTCCTGGATTAGGCTATCTTTGCTTTAAAATATATTATCTTAATTTCACATGTATGAAATGGCCCAAGAGTATCAACGTAGGCTACTTGATTAAGCCTAACCGAATGAGTTAAACAGCTTGAAATTATTCAATAGCACGCGCTTTGAGCCAAATACGTGGTTGATCAGTAATGTGATCATCGAGACGCTTTCACTGGTCATGGTTATTATAGGATATTCGGGTCAGGCTGCGAATGTTGCGCCGTCGGGTCGCAGAACTAAGTGGCCATATGTGCGGTGTGCGGGTTCGATATTGCACGTTGCGGGTGGGTCTTGAAGATCAGACAGTGGACTCAGGACTCTGTCCCAGAGCATGTCGACATTTCTAAATAAAAACTAGCAGACAAGCAGTTGGGACTGAGGAAGCCATGGCCTGATTACTTTCTGAGTTTAAATATTACTCAGTTATTGCACTCGGCGCTGGATGATTCAGTGTCGTTTTTGTTCATCTGTTTATATCAATCATTGAATCATCCAGCGCCGTGTACCCCAACCGGCATAAGATCCTGCGTGTAGGAAAATATTTTATGACTTAAAAAAAACGAAACGCAAATGGTTGCCAGACATTCAAATGTATAAACAGATTACCAAAAACAAAAATTGAATTTCAATGTGTTGTATTTCAATGTGTGTTTTCGTTTTGTTAATCATTTATTTTAAAAAGTTCTAAAATATTTTCCTACACGGTAGATCTTATGCCGGTTCTAGGCTACACAGCGATTTATGCTGCTGTTTGCACATGTAAAAATTAACCCCTTCTTCTGACAAAATATAAAAATAAAACATTTGTTGTATTTCAATTCAATATTATTTGTATAGCCCTTATCACAAGACCGTCTCAAAGGGCTTTACAGGCCAGGTTATTATGGGCCAAAAGTGATTTTGTGACCCCCCTAGCCCTGCCCCTCTAAGGACAAGAAACGACTCCCTTAATTAACAAGGAAGAAATCTGGAGGAGGAACTCAGAGTGGGGGATCCCTCCTTCCAGGGATGGTTCAGAGTGCAATGGGTGTCATACGGGCATTAAAAACAGGAGTAACAAAACATGACAAATTATAAAAGACAAAGTGCAAATAGTGAATGAAATAGTAATATTATGATGGGGTGCTGGCTGGAGAGCAAGCTGGTAGCCGTCAGGTGGGGTGGCCAGGTAATGGCATTTTATTAATGGGTCAGACACTCGTCCATTTTAAATAGTACATTTTAATCTTTCAAAATGAACATCTCTAGTTATGACGTGTGAAACTATTTCCATCTCTATCTCTGTTTCTATCTGTTTTATATGAAGACTTTTACTTCAGCAGTTATTTTAAAGTCAAAATACTTTCACTTGAGTACAATTTGTCTTGTGTTCCAACTTTTGTAATACTATATTAAAACAAACCATGCAGAAAATGCATTTCTTGGGTAGCCTTATGGTCTAGGAGGATGTTCTTAGGGTTGCTGGTGAAGGTAGTCATTCTTTAACAAAACATTTTACTCCATGGTGAAAAAAAAGTGAGGTGTGAATCTGGTATTGTGGGCCATTTTAAACAGGCTGCTTTTAAGGTGGACTCAAAGGGTAGCCATGTACTGTACATGACCGACTTCAACACTGTAGCGCAGTCGGGTTTGCAGCTCAAACAACAGAATGTTTGTGTGCCTTCTTCACTACTAATGTGGCGTTAGTGGGGAAGTTCAGATCATCAGTGAGGTGGAACGCCCAGAAGCTTCTGACCATTTCCACTTAAGCCCCATCAATATTGACTGGATGGGCTGCCAGCACAGCAAAATAGGTACGCTGTCTCATCTGAAAGGGAGATGTAATATTGCAATTCCGTTATTTACGACCATTGTATTGATTTTCAGAGAATCTAAAGTTTCTACTTAAATTTTACACAATCCAAAAAAAGCTGGGTGAGGAGAAATAGGTTGAGTATCTGAGCTAAGCACAGACGCCAGACTTATTTTAATTTTCGGGTAGATTATTCATTGGGCAATATATCAATATTGTGATATGAGACGAGATATCGTCTTTGATTGTGGGTATCTCAATATCGTGATCTGGCGTAAGTGGTGTCTTTTCCTGGTTTTAAAGGCTGCATTATAGTAAAGTGATGTCATTAAGCTATTCTATTGTTTGCAGTTTTGCACGCAAGTGCAAGTATTTATCTCACACAGGAGAATACAAAAATAGGCTTTATCGTGTGGTTATTTTATTCATTGAATAACCAGATAACATGTTATATTGTGATTATATATCGTTAGAGATACAAAACCATCTATATTGGGATAGACGATTTTGGCCATATCGCCCAGCCCTATTATTAATACACAAGCTGAATTTGGTGTAGAATTGGTCCAGTTCAGAGGTGGATGACTGTGGAAGAACTTGTCTAGCCTTGTTGAAATCGTCAGCAATTACAAAGAAGTTCACTGTATTTGGTGTGACATTGGTTCAGTTCATACATAGATAACTGAGGAACAACTTGTCTAGCCTTGTTGAAATCGTCAGCAATTACAAAGAAGTTCACTGTATTTGGTGTGACATTGGTTCAGTTCATACATAGATAACTGAGGAACAACTTGCCTAGCCTTGTTGAAATAGTCAGTAATTAGTTGACCTTCATGTGAGAGTTAAGTTAAAGTCTTAGACGCTGAAATAAATGCATATTTTTCTCAAACTACATACACAACAGCCTATAACATTGACACCAAGGTCCAGTGGTCAGCATACTGACTCACACCAAGACGGTCCCATGTTGTTGCCTAAAGCAGACGCATCAAAAATGACAATGCTTAGATGTGATTTGAGCTATGTACCGACCAAGTGCACCAGCCGTTGCAAGCAAGCAACAGCAGCCTATTGAATAACAATTTGAAGCGTAAAATCTTTGCCGATACATAACCACTAGGTGTGGAACGCTTCACAAAATCCACAGTTCGGTTGGTATCACAGATTTGGGTTTTCATGTCATTTCAGTCTGTTGTTTTTTTACTAACTATTAATCCACCATTTACAGTTTTAAAGAAACGTTTTCTTTGCTACCCCAAGTCTAAATCTTTAGTTTTTGGCACAATCAATGCAGTTCCACAACATAAAACATGTCGACCAATTTACCACAACTTTAACAGCATTAACATATCAATAACCTGGGAACCTTCAGATTACCAGATGAAGCTTTTCTATAAAAAAACAAACCTCATAGTTTATGCGACCACTTCCCTTATTGGGTTACATTCAATGGGTGGTATACTATACTACCCCGCATGGGGGCAGTATAGCGCCGCTGCGCTGCAGGTGAAGGGGTCTGAACAAGACAAACCGATACAACGTCATAGCGTAGCATACATGGCTCCACGTCAAAGTTGGACTCGTTTTGTATTCCCAATAAAAAGTCCACCAATGTACACATCAAAAGTCTGTTTAACCTGTCCGATGTACAGTCTATCTGCGTTACATTCACATCGGATTTTCTACTGTTGCAGAGCTAGTGGGATACACTTGCCAGACCAATGTAATTCAGAGCTTGAGGATCTTTCGAATATCCAATATCTTTCTAAGTAAAAAATATCAACATGATTGCTGGGTTGTGAAAGTGAATGTGTGTCTCACTCGGTAGAAGCATCCTGTATGATCAGTTTTTTTAGGTATTGAAATTTGGAACCGAATGACGAGGCATTTTTTAATACGAGATGGTATCGAAGTGTTTCGGTCGGTGCCTTAAAAGGTATAGAAGTTCGATACCCAGCCCTACTCAACACTTAACCCCTCTGCACCAATTAAAAAAAAAAAAAAAACTTCACTGGGTTAGGCTTTTTTGTGCATGACCTGAACTGAACAATACACACATGAACAGAACAGAGATAAGAGAACTGAACGGGGTGGTTTTTTTTTAGGTCTTGAATAGATATGGCATTAAATAGTTTAGAAATCTATCCCTCTCGCTCCACAACATGAAAAAGCAAGTAGAAAATCTGATGTGAATGTAATGCAGACAGACTGTACCATGGGACAGGTTAAACCGACTTTCTATACGTGTACACTGGTGGAAAACTATTGCAGATGTTTTTGCGAGCATACAAAACAAGTACAGCAGTACTCATTGAGATGTGGAGCAGTGTACATGCTATGACATTGTTTTGGTATGTCTTATTCGACCCCTACACCCACAGCGGCGCACTAGTGCCCCATGCGGACCGGGGGAAAACAAGGGAACGTTTATTTAAACAGGACGGTAGTGGCATAAACTTACATTTTTCTTAGAATAAAACTATTTTAATATTAAATATCGGCATCGGCCAAATAGTTATTTTCAACATCGGTATAACAATTGTCATAATCATGCATCCCCAATTGTTGGTTTCATGACTGGTTTAAATGAATGATTGTTTATGCTTTCCAATCATCCGAGCCCAGACAAGATGACCAGTATGGCATGTTGGGGACGTATGTGGTGTGTGTGTTTGTGTGTGTGAGAGGAGTGACAGGTTTAACAGGTTTGACCTCAATGGATCAATAACTTCTTGTAAACCTATGTAAAAACTAACAATTAGTTTTGTGCTTGTTTTCTTAGAGATGATAGAAATAACAGCAGACTCAATTTGTTTACACATGGCCTTGAAAGTTGAAACCCTAAAGTGTCAAGCCAACTCCTAGTTTTAACATTATGACGGTTTACAGTGTAGTTACTACACTTAAAAACACTTTAAACACAAAAAAGCTGATGAGAAAATGTACATGCAACCAACAGCAAAGACTCAAAGCAATAATATTGCAAGCAAGCATAAGTTATTCATGTTTCACAAGGAAAAATCAATACTAATACATAATGAATTTAAAATGCCTTTAGTGACCATGCATTAGACCATTCTCGTTTTGGAAGAAACAAGCGAAATGGTGGCAAGACCAGTCGGTTCCCATTGCATTAATATAAAAATGTTACAGATGCTTTGTCAAGTTAACATGCGTTCATGAAACGCCCATCATTCTATTTTTGAAATTCAAGCCGTGGCACTGTCTACTGTAATTTATCGATTTAAATTCTAACATTAATCATGATTTTATAGTTTTTTTGCATTGTTGTTAAGGATTTACCAATTTCCACTTCAAATATTTGCCGTCATTGTGTACACAAGCAGTTTAAAGCACATGCATCGGGATACTGTATGCTACGTATTAATGAAAATCAGGACATTTAAAATAAGTAAATACATCCACAATTCCCAAAATTGTCTTCATGTTTGTCCAATCAATTTGGCAAAAAGTTGGCTACTACGTGCAGTCAGTGTTAATGTGTGAACACTGGATGCAGGCCTGCTCTGGAGACACCAGGCGGGGAGGTGCGCTGAACGGACACCGTATTAAATGGCGTGGCGCGCCTTAAACGACAGACTGATCTCTCCAGCTATCCAAGTGGAGCCATACACACTAGCCTGTAGAATAAGTATAATAATACAAGTCATCTCCAAGAATCACGACGGCCGAAAGAGGACCACATCGTTACCTTTCCCTAGGACACGTCCTTTATGGAGATTTCTTCTGTCCACTTTGAAGACCAGCCCATCCGTCTGGAAACCGGGCCGACACGTCTGCTTTTCAGAAAGTGATGCCCAAGCCTATAGGGGGGAAAATGTTACAAAGGAGCCAAAAGTTCAGTGGAATACTGTGTAAATATTTTGTTCATGACCGTTGTGTAGGCATTCGAGTAGCCCATTGTACCTGTCAAGGAAGCACACGTTTCAACATGTAACTTTATAATGTAGAACTATACCAAACGTATGGGTTTTGTCAGCTGCTTCCTATATTCCGACACATATTCATCTGGAGGTCGGGGTTGTGCGGCGCACTCCACACGACGGTACTTTGTAACGCACATTCACACCAAAGAAAGAAACAAAACGAAATCGCACAAATAACGAAGGTCAGGGAGCGAGAAGGAATAGCCTATATTCTTTAAATGTTCTCGAATTTAAGCTTAACAATTGGGGCAGCGTCACGTCTATAAGCTATGAAACAGGGCGTAGGCCACATCACAAGTAGACTAATGGCGTCCGTGGGTTTGGTCCACAAGTTAGCAGGAAATCTCACCTGGGCGACGACGATCACGACCCCAAAGTTCAACAACCAAGTCGGACGCATGGTCGCCTTCAAAGATTCTGTGTTGAGAATTCAACAGGATTCAACTAAATCAATCCGTCGACGCTCCTCTTGGCGGTGGTCGTCCTTTGTCCGTCTTCCTGACTCTAAATAGTTTCGGGACGACGTGAACGAACCCGACGAGTTGTTGCGACAGGTATATTCGGGACGTGACGTCAGCTCCACAGGTGCGCTGGCGACGCCCCTTCTCTCGCTCGCGTTCCAAATATGGGCAGAGGCAACAAGAACGATACTCGCGTCGTGTCAACACATGGAAACAACAAGAAAGTAAAGGACTTCGATATCTGGTCAACGAGGTTAAAATCGCCAATAGGATAATAATAATAATAATAATAATAATAATAATAATAATAATAATAATAATAATAGTAGGCCTAATAGGAACACCGCCTTGTCGTCAATGGTATTCTACAACACTCCCAGTCGAAAGCTCCGAGCCTGCTGTCTGAAAGTGCGTCAATCAATATGACACACTACCTCTTTCTCTTCCTGGCTGCACCCCCCCCACACACACACACTGACACTCACACACACACACACACACACACACACACACACACCGACACACACACACACACAAACACTCACACTGACTGTTAAATTGTAACTTGCTGTTAACTGCTGTTGTCACTTTACAGTTAGCTTTAGTTCAATTCAGTCACATGGACAATTCTTCTCGGTAAACACGAGAAGTATGTTTTGCTGTTTTCGCTTTTGATCTAATCGCTTTCTGCATTTCTCAAAGATCACATGTCACACCATGAGTCATATCCTGCATTATCTGCAACCGGCTTCACCCCCCATAACCCAGAAAATTACGATTGGTTATCATTTTCGTGTGGCATGGTCCCTTGTATATATTGTGTTATTAATATGTAGCAATATAGTAAAACATTTAAAAGTTTCGGGGTTTGGTAGATTTGGTTAGAGGTGGTTATGTTTCCTATTCGGTTAGAGCTGGTTTAATGAAGGTGTTAGAAATTGTATCGAGAACATTGTGAAACTCAGTGCTTTCCCATGAATTTCAGATAGATAAACTAATGAGGGAAAAGGTTTTGGCAAAGGGGTATGGTTTTAGGGACGCTAGGGACTTTCATTGTCACGTAACCACTGGGACAATGCTGTTTCTGGTAAACCAGATGGATAGCTCAGCCTACCAGTTGCTGCAGTCCACTGGATAGGCTGGTTGGCTGATCTATCCAGCATACATCTGGGCGGACACTCCCACTTGTGCTGTCAAAAACCAGAGATTCTGAAACCGGTTTTTGAAAATCAGAAACAGCAGTTAAGCAGTGTATTTATAGACACATAGGCCATGGCCTAATGTTAAGTCTCTATCTCTTACAGAACTAAATCTGCCAAATCGGCTAATGATTCTCTCCCATCATTTGATCTGAAACAGTCGATTAACAACTTGTTATTGTCATATTTGACATTCATTTGATCAACATTCAACTTTTGGCTCAAGCGTGGAAGGGCAAGGGCTCATAAGTGAACTGGGGGAAAGTACATTATCAAACAGTATGGCTCTGCCCACAAATTTGTTCGATTAAATATTATTTCTCATAGCTATTCACATGGTGCATGCAATTGTAACAATGTCTGTCCTACAGGTACTTCTACAACCTTTGTTTTGTCCATAACATTAGTCACAATTTAATAGAAATCAATAGAAATATGACTTCTCACAATATCACAAAATATATTTTGACATATTTAACATACACACCAAACCAAAGCCAAATTATTCTGTTAATATATAGTCTCCTTCCTCTACCTTTGTTTTTTACCTTTTATATCTTGATGGCATGGCAGAGAGGTCAAGTACCTGGTAAAATGGGAGGGCTATAGACAAAAGGAGAGGTGCTGGTCCCTGTCTGTGACATCTTGGACCCCTCCCTCATCTGTGACTTCCATCAGCGGAATCCGGACCAGCCAAGAAGGACACCAGGATGCCATGGGGGAGTTCCGTTATCTTTCACTGCATTATTTCCATTATCTTTCACTTTCATTTAGTGGCCGCACAAGAGCTGGTGGGGCACGCAATGCAGGCAGAACAATGTAGACAGATGTAATATTAAAACTAAATCTACATAACTATGCTCAAAATTAGAGGTGATCTTGTAGGAAAAACAAGTTTTGCAGAAGGCAACACAGCAGCCCGTGCTCTGACAGACCTAAGGGCAGAGCAAATACATCCATAAATAAACATAATTGCATAACTATATACATTACCCCGGAGGCCGTAATGGCAATCCTAATGCCATAAACCTATTTTACCTGAGCTCCACTAGTGGCCTGGATCACCAACTACCTCACAGGTCGGCCACAGTATGTGAGGCTGCAGAGCAACATTTATACCACCAGGTGTGTGTGATTAGCCCTTCCAAGCGGTTTCAGAATCGCTGGTTTTTGACATCACAAGTGGGAGTGTCCACACAGATGTGTGGTGGATAGCTCAGCCTACCAGTTGCTGCAGTCCACTGGATAGGCTGGTTGGCTGATCTATCCAGCATACATCTGGGCGGACACTCCCACTTGTGCTGTCAAAAACCAGAGATTCTGAAACCGTTTTTTGAAACCGCTTGGAATGGCTAATCACGCTCACACCTGATGGTATAATATGTCTCTTTTAAATGTTAAAACACAGGTTGTAGTGGCAACCAACAGCCAAAGCATGAGCGTAAGAGAACGTAAGAGAATACCACAACGGCTTAGCTTCAGAACAAACATGAAGGGATTATTCTGGCAACCTGGAAGTCAGGTGACCAAGAGGTTGAACAGGTTGTAAAGGGATCAGAGGTTAGTCAATAATTGTTTACACATGTAACCTGACATGCCAGATGATCTGTTTCACAGATTAGATCATTAGAAACTGCTTGGGCTGGCACTTTCAAAAAATATTTGTCAGGTGATTGGATGAACCATCTGTCTATCACCATTGTTGTTTTCAAACGAATGGCTTCTCGCTGTTGTTACACCTAAACCACGTCCGTAGCGGCAGTAGGACACTGATTGGTCCAAACCACTGGTGTTTCGGACGCAAACAAATAGCTTGAAGCCCCCACAGACCGATCTTAAGAGAGAAACAAAATGTGAACTTGTGAGATCAGAATGGTCTCACAAGGCTAGAACACATGCTCCCTCCCGGAATCCCTCATCACAGTCAACAGTGGCTATCCTACCCCTCTGGTTTGAGTGCTCCCATGTTAGGTGGTGTGTCCTGTTTGTTTTCGCTACCGAAGAGTAGTAGCCATCCAACGTTCTGGTTACCTCAAACAGAGGGATTTCAGATGGATACTCAAAACGAAGGGCAAGAAGAAAATTCACAGAATGCTTTGCAAACTGATGCAGTCTTTCGGGAAGATGGCCACCGGTGCGTGGAGAAGCTCATAAATGTACACACATTGTGCGTTTTGCATTCAGCCGGAATGTCTTAGTTGAATGTAGATTGAAAGGAATATGTCATTGTTTCATGCTAACAATCTCCCTGAGTATGTGTGGTGATGGCTGGTTACCCTGTGGGCCTTGATTAATAATGAGGCTAGGTGCAGCCTCACCTAGCCTCACCTAGCCCTAGGCAGACTAATTAAGGGCCAGGTGACGTTGCTTCAACCAGTCACCAACCACACACAGTAATTCTCTACACAAAATAATCTTTTAACATTGTTATTCAGTCTATTTCTGAATAAAAACTTTTGATTGCTACACTTTCCTTAGGCACTGCCATTGCAACCCTCCTTGTTCATAACTGACAGTCCCTCCCATGAGTGCTGATTGGCCCCGGCATTTTGCAATTTTTGGAAAATGGGATCAAGGCCAGACTGATCTCCAGAGAGTAACAGAATGTGAACTTGTGAGATTGGGATGATGCCATGACTCACGAGGATAGGCCAGAATAATATACATTGCCAAACGCAAATGTGAAAGTCAGGATGGTCTCACAAGGCAACTTTGCTAAAAATATTGAAAAAGAAGGAAAGATATTATCCAAGTAGAACTTTGAGTGGAAGGAACACTTTCTGACTTCTGACTCTGATTAAGCTGACTTTCAAAGTCAGCTTAATTGCTTTGATATGTTTTATTTAGACTTTAAGAACGCAGCCAGTCATCACAGCTATCACCATTGGATGGGTAAACAATGTAAATAAGTAAATAAATAAAAAAATAAAAAAATAAAAAAATAAAAAAATAAAAAAATAATTGTTCTGAAAGCTACTTTCAAAAGAAAAATACACAACACAAAATGCTGCCCCCAAATCTACCACTGTAGATTTTTCTTTACTGGACGTAGATTAAATTGCTGACATTCTACATATCTGGATCTGTTTAAAAAATGTCCCAAGCATTCTGCATGTTCTTTTACTTTATTAGCAAAATCACCCATGAATACATTGAATCAAACAATAAAATGTGGTGAGTGCTGTAGTGTGAAATCAGATAAAAATATGTTCCAATTTTGAAATGTTGAACTCAAATGAAATCTGTATGGACAATACAAACATACAAACAGTTTTAATAATGTAAAACAGCTTAAGCTTAACCAGCCAAAACTCATATATAAGGTGTAGTACATGACCATAAAATAATAACAATATATTATTACTTGATAGAGTTCTTTATTAATTCTAATATGTATTTGAAAACAACATTAAAGTACCCCTGTCCTTTTACTTAGATGACCTGATCCGGTGACATAAATACAGGAAGTGAAATGTGGACTTTAGCTCTGTTTGAATTGTCTTTTTTGTTTAGTTTCCTTACTGAGTGAATGACCCGGAAGTATCTAATTGGCAGCCATGATAAGGGCTGTTCGAATTCCCTCAATGCTAAGGAAAGGTGCTTCAATGCTTCCTTCAATACCTCCTTTAGCATAGGATACACTGGACCTTCCTTTACTAAAGGAAAGAAGATAGTGGCGTCCCACAATTCCTTGTGGCAGGAACATTCGCAGCATTCGGCTGTTCACAGAAACAACAGATCATCATGTAAACAATAACACAACCGATCATCATGTAAACAATAAGTACACTATTTGGGATTCATGTCTGAGCGGACAGGAGGATGAGTGTGTGCAACCCGCCAGGCACGGTGGGCTCAGTTTCTGGGAAGGTTCGGTTTCACCCTCACCTTCTGACCTGGATCTCGCAATGCGAAGGCAGACTCCCTATCCACACACCAGAGAGGAACCCCCAGGAGCCTGAGCCCATCATTCCTGCCTCATGCGTCATAGGGGTGTCAACATGGACATTGAGGGGGTGGTCAGACAGGCTCAATGCACTCAACCTGACCCAGGCAACGGCCCTCCTCGCCGGCTTTTTGTGCCCGACTCGGTCCGGTCCCGGGTGCTCTAGTGGGGTCATGCGAGCCGGGTCACGTGACATCCAGGAGTCCACCGCACACTCTCCTTCCCAGCTGTCCATGGTCCCACATAGCCCTGGATGTTGTGACCGGTCTTCCTCCCTCCCGAGGCAACACGGTTATCCTCAAAGTGGTGGACCGGTTCTCCAAGGCGGTGCATTTGGTGGCGCTTCCGAAACTCCCATCTTCGGCTAGTTTATTTTTCAGAATTCTGTTTTTATACTGTATCGCTATGTAACCGGGCACAATAATTTCCTTCGGGATAAATAAAGTTCTATTCTATTCTATTCTAGATCCTTACCCAGCACATATACTGTCTCCGTGGGCTTCCGAGTGACATAGTTTCGGACCGGGGACCGCAATTTACCTCTCAGGTCTGGCGGGCCTTCTGCAAGGAGATCTCCGTCGGAGGTCTCCGTCCCCTCGGTCCAGGACCATCTCCGCCGGTGTCGCCGAGTGTGGAAGGAGGTCCGCACCGCCCTGCTCCGTGCCAACGAGCGTTCCTGCCATGGGGCAAATCGCCGCCGCACCCCTGCCCAGGTATACCAGCCTGGTCAGCAGGTATATCTCTCCACGGCTGACCTTCCGCTCCAGGTCTCCTCCAGGAAGTTGGCACCAACATCCTGAACCCGGCGACAGTGCGTCTCAGGCTCCCCGCCTCCCTGTGGGTCCACCCGGTTTTTCATGTGTCCAGGGTTAAACCGGTCTCCTCCAGCCCGCTCATGCTAGCGGCCCCTGCTCCTCCGCCTCCTCAGCTGGTCGACGGACATCCCCAGTGGACAGTGCGGCAGCTACTGAGGGTGCGCCGCCGGGGTGAAACAAAGTGAACACGGTCAGATACATGGGCCATGTCATCACACCCGAGGGGGTGAAACCCGATGCCACAACATGCTCCCGCCAGAGGTCAAGAAAGAGCTACAAAGGCTACTGGGCATGACAAGATATCTCACCCAGTATTCCAAACGAAGCTACAATAACAGCCCCGCTCCGACAGCTGTTGAGACAGGATGCTGTATGGCAGTGGAACCATGAACATGGTGTTGCGCTCGAGAAGCTCAAATCAGCCCTCAAGCATGCCCCAGTGCTGAGATTTTATGATCAGACCAAGCCCCTTACCATACAGGCCGACACATCAAAAGACGGGCTAGGTGCTTGTCTTCTCCAGGAAGGAAGACCGCTGTCTTACGCCTCACCGAATCTGAGAAGAATTACGCTCAGATAGAGAAAGAGCTGCTGGCAATAACTTTTGCAGTAAAACGTTTCCACCAGTATGTTTATGGCAACACAGTGACTGTTCAATCTGATCATAAGCCCCTCGAAGTAATTTTCAAGAAAAACCTGACAAAAGCGCAGGCCAGAAAGGTGATGTACTGGCCAGGGATGACACAGGATATCGAGCACATGGTGGAAATATGCACTCCATGTCAACAGCTCCAACCACAGAATCAGAGGGAGCCTCTCATCTCACACGAGATCCCTGAGTTACCATGGCTGAAGATCGGGGCCGACGTCTTTGAGCTCCATGGGCATTCCTACCTGGTTATGGTAGATTATTTGTCAAAATACCCAGAGGTGCTCCATCTACCTGACAAGACTGCCCACACAGTGATACGCAAGATGAAAGCAGTTTTTGCTAGACACGGAATCCCGAAAGAGTTGGTAAGCGACCATGTACCCTTCGCAAGTTTGGAAATGAGGGAGTTTGCAGCCTTGTGGGGAATAAAGCTCAGAAAATTTACAATATTTACAGTAAGAATAGAACAGAATAGAATAGAAGAATAGAAGAATAGAATTGAATAGAACTTTATTAATCCCGAAGGAAATTCTTGTGCCAGGTTGCATAGCAATACAGTACAATAAAACAAGGAAAACAACAGAATGATAAAAATAAACTAACGGATATGCAAATTTACAGTTAAAATACCGTATACAAGTATGTGGGCAAGATAAGATATTCCGACGGCGAAAACAATTTGGCATAAATGAAGTTAAATATTATTGGACATAACATTAAGATATAGACAACATGATAATAATAATAATAATAATAATAATAATAATAATAATAATAATAATAATATAGCACATGATAGAGGATTGCACGTGATGTTGGACAGTAATGTTAATATTGCACGTAATACTGAGGAAGTAATACTGAGGAAAGTGAGGTAATATTGCACATTATATTGCTGTGTTCATTGTCTTGTAGGGGGAGTTATAGGGAGGAGTTATAGAGTTTGATGGCCACAGGCAGAAAGGACCTCCTGTGGTGTTCTGTGGTGCACCTCGGTAATCTCAGTCTACGGCTGAAGGTGCTCTGGTATGACACCAGTGTGGCGTGCAGGGGATGGGAGGCGTTGTCCATAATACTGAGTAGTTTACTCAGCATCCTCCTCTCCGAGACCTCCACCAAAGACTCCAATTCCACTCCCAGGACAGCTTTCCTGATGAGCTCATTTGTATTGTTGCTTGTAATTGTAATGCTTTGTTACTCCTTTTCATGCCCGTATGACACCCATTGCCCTCCAAACTATCCCTGCATTCCTTCTCAAGATTTCTTCCTTGTTAATTAAGGGAGTCGTTTCTTGCCCTAGGGGGGCGGGGCTAGGGGGGTGTCATAGTCACATGGCCCATAATCATGTGGCCTGTAAAGCCCTTTGAGACTGTAACTGTGATTAAGGGCTATACAAATAAAATTGGCTTGACTTGACTTGACTTATTCTTACTTTTATTTTTGGTTTTTATATTGTCTTGTTGTTTATATGCCTACTTGTTCGTATGGCTTGCTATTTATATGCTTATTTCATTATGTTTCTCATTTGAAAAAAACCAAAACGCTCTTTTCGCTTTAAATACTGTTGTGGATATTCTGATTCTGATCGCTCCAATTCAATTTGTGAAATTTGTATTGTTCTGTTGCACATTCTGCTGAGCATTGACAGTTGTGCATTTCACTGCACATCCTGTACGTGTATATATTTAAAAGAATGCAGAACAGAAAAAAGGAAATAGATGCTTTCACATGAGGGACCGGGGCCTGGATTCAAATACACTTCACCCCAAAGTCCAATTTGTTTGATTATTGGTGGAACATTGTAATTCCTTACTCAGCATGAATCAATTGACCTGACCACATCTTGCGTCCTCATCAAGTTTACTGTTGGCCTAAGGTTGATTTGTTTCAGTTATTCGCCCCACTAGTTCATGTAATTTTATATGAATTGTTTTTACTTGGAAGGACTGGCTGAATTACTGAAGCAACCACCATTAGGAGCATGTTAAATAATCAATACTAATTATCTACATTATTAGGTGAGTACTATTAGCACTCTTTCTTATTCTCTACAAATTTTGGCATCTATCTCGTCCCACACATTTTCATCCAGAGACCCCATTCCAAAGATTAAACAGTTCATCTTGCCATGGAATTGCATGCTATTATTTTTTCAATTAATTATTATATACTTTTTAAAATATTCAACTTCTAATATTAATAATATAGAATCAATGACTCTCTCTGAGACTGCAATCACATGTTTATACTTATGGAAATCAATTTTAAATCAATTTTATATATTTTTGTCCCTCCTCATATACACACATGCACACATAGTTAGTACACAGTACATGCACTCACATAGTTAATGCAGACATACATGGTCTGTACTCACTTTATTCTATATTCTGTCATATTTGTAACATTTGTATACTGCCTTTTATAGATTTGTTTTTATATTTCTCATTCATCTTCTACGCTGTTTGTGTGCTGGGGCAGCAGGGTGAAGGCAGCCAACGCTAACAGACTCAATAAACTCATCAGGAAAGCAGGTTCTGTCCTGGGAGTGGAATTGGAGTCTGTGGTAGAGGTCTCGGAGAGGAGGATGCTGAGTAAACTACTTAGTATTATGGACAACGCCTCCCATCCCCTCACGCCTGATGGCTGTCATCATAACTGACTATTACCTCCTCCCTATTAACT